>DWCF01007019.1:0-11370 GCA_018230265.1 Delias oraia | reverse complement strand
TTCATAACATTTTCGATGATTAGAGAATGTATGGAGAAAATTTATATGTAATAAGACTTTGAGGTTTTTATATTTTTTATTTGGTTATTTACTCGGCAGAACAATTGGATTTCTGTTTAATTAATTTACTACAATTGATACTTATTTTTTTGCGATCGCCAACCTACTTGCGTAGCGATTAATACAAACGTTTTAATTATATTATATTAATTTATTTATAAGAACTTAACATTTATAATAATTTATTACGATTAATACAAGATTTATACGAGGGTGGTGATTATGGTAAATGACCCCAATGATCCAAAGGGGAGGCCTATGTCCAACAGTGGACGTCATACGGCTGAAATGATGATGATGATGATGATGATGAATACTTATTTTATTGCAGTAAATTTATTAATTATGCAGAGCCCTAAAGGATACTTTAGGACCGAAGTTACTAAGTAATACTTAATTTTACTATAAAATTTTCTTGTTTCATTTATTACATATTAAGTTACATTTCAGTTTAAATTAAGAACACGTAATCCTAAATGATTCATACATTTAACATTGTTTCTTTATTGCTAAACCTTCATTATGATCATATTTTAATAAGTGATGCGTTAATTTTTAACTCAAAACCGTAAAACAAACCATACTAGAGAAATTTGTGTCTAAAGTTGCTACTTATGAATAAATTTTATGTATTCTTTTTCTAATTGCTACTCATAAAATATGTAATAAAATGTTCCTTTAATGTGTATTGAGGTTGCAGGCTGCGCAGGAGTCGTGTTACGAGCGGATGGAGGCACGGAAGTAGTGGCCGGACGCGCGCCATCTTGCCTCTACTGTTTGCAGTCTTTTGTTTTTTGTGTTCGAGTCTTTAGCCTGTTTTATAATAAGTGCTTGATAAGGCTGCATTATTCAAAGAACCTACTCTAGTATTATTAAAAACTTTTGTCTTTGATTTAGAAAAACAATTTCTCTTAAGGGCGATCGATTTTAAATGATTTCTTTTTAATAAGAAAGTAATTTATTTCCTATTTAAAAGAAATATATATATATTAAAAATAATAATAATATATAAAATATATAAATTTAAGAAATGTTTTAATTGTACGGAATTAGCTTGCATTCGCTCGTAATAAAACTGTATGTGGTATCAGCAACATAAGATTTCTAACACTTACAATGCCCGCAGAAGTTTATTGAAATTTAAATCATTTAAGCTAATAGATTCGTATTGTTATCAAACACATCAGTCTAGGAGACGCAGAAGCGATTTCTAGACGATTTAATTGATCAGTGGAGTCTATACATTGCATTGAAGCTTAAATTTATTATCTTAGATTTTCTCAAGAGAAATAAATTCCGTCTAATGCTTTTGTTGCATCCGCTGCATTTCAAATTGACCTTAAGGTCAATGACAATAGGGAACTTTATATCATAAAGTGATTTGACATTTGACACACGCTGACAAACAAAAGCTTTGCCAGGTAGATATCTTTTGTATCTTGCGCAAGTAAAGCTGCGAATTTTATACAATAAAAAATAAATCGTTCTATAATTTTAGGCAGCTGTGCGAGCAGTTGCCATTTTTATTTTTATATTGAATCTTAAGTTCGATGTACCTTCTGTTATTTTTTTAAAGATCTTTAATTCTAGAGTCTTTGATTGTAAAAATAGCTTAAAAGCTTTATTTTTCTCATGTTGGGGATTAAAATGTTACCGCGAATATTCATTTACATTAATTGGACCTTATTCATTAAAAAATATAAAATTTAAAAACATTTATTTATGATTGAGTGCTCATGTTTACCAGAATATAATATTTTTTTAAAACTTCTTGTCTTTTTGTATGCTATTTAGAAATAATGTCATGTGCGATAAACGAAAACGAAATATTTAAAAGAATATTGAAAATGTCAATTTTGTTATATACAAAAATTGATTTTTTTATTAAAGTTATTTAGACCAAGTACAAGACAGTCTAATTTTAGCGTCTTGCAGCTTTTTTTTTCATTTGGCTGTGATTTTTGGAATTTCCCATTAAATCTTTAGACATTTATAAATCTGGTTAGTCTTTTCTATGGATATGCTAATTAAAGCTCAAAAAATTCCTATTTTGATAGGTTTTTCTAAGCTCTGAAGTAAACTTTACTAAATAGTAATAGTCTAATAGGTAATTGCAAGACTTGCAAGACTTGCTGCAAGACCAAGACTGGGAGCGCAATACCAAGACCAAAAAGAGGTGTATTGGTGCGAGACCAAGACTGGCTAAGTGTTGAATTTGGATTTGGGCAACACTAATAAAAACTAAGATATAAAACTCCGTCCGTTATCACTATATTATAACTAAGAGCGTAAATATTTTAACTATATTTTAGTCTTCTTAGTTTCAAATAGTTTAGAAAGAAATACCTACATATTTCATATCTGTGACATTATATCAATATTTGGCAATCAATATATTTTATCTGTGATAAAACCTTTGAAAATTATCAAAGCAGTAATAAATGGATAATAATCATATATCTATATTTAATATGAAATGATTTTCTAATTGAATATTGTACTGGGTTTTTCAATTTTTACTTTATATCGCTCACTTTGTACTCCAATCTACTACATACAAGTTCATATATACTCTATTTTTAAATTATTAAAAATTATTAATTTTAAAAATCTTGTGCCTCCATCATCAGCCTGTTAAGTCCACTGCTGGACATAGGTCTCACCCAAAGCCCACCTATTGCGATCTGGAGCGATCTGGATCCAACGGTTGCCCGTACCTTTATGACATCGTGTTTGCATCGCGTGGCGGGACGTCCCACTGCGTTTCCCGGTACGCCGTCGCCACTCGAGAACCTTTCTTCCCCATCGGTTGTCGGTTCACTTGAACCTACTAATACTAATGTACCGTAATTGTATCTTATCTAAACATTATTTCAATTTATGGAGATTATTTAAAAAAAAATTAAGTTTGTCTTTCTTCTAATTTACCCGACCTCTTAAAATTTGGTAGGTGTTGTAAGAAAATATGGAAGCTATAGAACTATCGATTTTTTCAAATTTATTTTATATGACTTGTCTTGTATTATTTATAAAAATAAAATAGTTTATTGTAATTATTTAAAAATATTTGTATTTTATTAATATTAAATGGTCAATGCGTATATTCCTTAGGTGCTTATGATTTGGGCAACTGAATGAAATGCCATTTTCACTAATATATTTTGATTAACCCGTATAATATAACCCTATGCAGTTCAGTGATGCGAACAAATTCGTGGGAATAACTATTACAATTTAAAATAATTATGAATAAAAAATGTGATAAATCTCTTCGTAAGACATATCCTAATTAACTCGATGTCCTTTATAATAAACGAGAATTGACCCAGCTCAAAGGAGACGTCATTGTGCTGGTCGAGGCAAAAATTTAAATTCACGGCAAGCTGGTCAGCTCGCCTCTCAGCCCGCGTTAAGCTGTAATAGTTAGCCATTCAAAAAAAGCCTTAAAAGAGGCTGTAATTAATCGGGAGTGGCACCTACCTCCCTCTGGTCGCTGAGTCATTCAACGATTTTAGATTCCAAAAACTTACCATTAAATGCTAAATGTCAGTATGATTCATTGTTAATGACTTTGCGTTACGATTTCCATGGCTACACGAAATGTTATATACGGTGATATGTAATCCGGGAAGAGCAATTTTAAAGTCAATCAACTGTATATTTTTCTCTATATTCCTTATTTTTACATTAAATCGGTGGAAAACGAGCAGAAGGCTCACCTAAGGCAAGTGGTCCTTCGCCCCTGGACACCCCTAGCCCCTGAAGAGCCACGGGTGCGTAGCCGGTCTTTAAGGTCTTTTCTTAAAGGTCCCCAAATTGTATTGATTTTATAAATATCCCTACTGGCATTCTTGTATAAGTAACGTTTTTAATTTAATAATTACTAGCGGTGTGGTTTCTTATTGGTTTTTCAATCATACTAAATGAGATGGTATCTCCAAGATATAATACAGTAGATATAAAAAAGTCACCACATTGCCGATTTACTTCAAACCAAGGATCTCAAATATTTGGATGTATTATCATTTATCAGATACTCCAATTATGATTTATGTACAATGTATAAAACAGAGCCTCTATTGGTGATGATCTGGTATTCCACCGATCACCGTTGCTTATGGATAACTGCACTGAAATCCTTGCTTTAATTGTTTTGTTGGCTTTTATTTTGACCATTTAAGAGCAAGCGAAACGTAATAAGTATCCGATACCCTAACTCACAATACAAATATTATTTCACGCTGGTATTTTGTGATGCAATGGTATCACTTAGGACGAATCTGTCCAATTTGTGTGTCAAATCTCAATTTAGTAGGTACTCTCCCACGAGGGAAAGGATCTCATCATATGATAGCGTAAAATTCTCGCCCATTACGAATAGTACTACCTACTTTGAAAGTATTCTAAGTTTCATATAAGTTTTCTTTAAGGTAGCTTGATATATTTAATACAAATCTGTCGACTGATCACCCGAAATTGCAAATAAAATTACTACCACCTAATTTTACCTTTTTGTTGATCACCAGACAGCATGTTGATTCTGAAATGACTAACTTACCTGAAACAAAGGCAATTTAATATATAACATATATTTTGAAAAACTTCTAAACGTCCAACTACTTTATCATATTTGCATCATAATAAACCATAATTGTACTGTGTTTTGCAGAGTGAGTGAGGATATCGGAGGCCCTTATAAATGCCGTTTAAGCAGCGTAAAAAAAGCCGGCAACACAACCATACGCGGACTGTGGAGCAGTTGTCCACGAGCGGCGGTGTTTTCTTACCATATAGGAGAACCACCTGCTCCGTTGTTCGCTTTAGAATAATAAAAAATCTATATAGGCTATTATTGAGAATTTGAAACTTCTTATTGTCTATATTAAAGCGTAACACTTAGTTTATTTTTTTCTACGTGTACACTAAAATACACTAAATAACTTTGAAAATACACTTTTTTCTTATCTTCTTTAACGATGTGTACCATTATTTCTTCTTAATTTTATTGTATTTCAAACAATGGAACAGGCGGCAGTTGATGGTAAGAAATCACTGTAATATGAACAACCATGCAACAATCCATGCATTGGTTGTGTTTCAGACTTAACGCCACTTGAGCGATATTTTGTTTATGAAAACGTGCAACGAGGTGAAACAAGCAGAAGACACACCTAGGATAGGCGGTCTTCCGCCCATGTATGCCCATGTCTGCGTTGCCGGCCTTTTAGGAATAGGTGCGCTCTTTTCTTGAAGGTCCGCAAGTCGTATTGGTTTAAAAATACTTCTGCTGGCAGATGATTCCACAGAGGGGTGGTGCGCGGCAGGCAATGCTCATATAACGCAAATAGCGGATTTAAACAGATGACTGCGACATATATATTTAAAATATGCTTCTTAATATAGACTATAGCGTAAAACGTTATGATTTAAAGATATTTATTGCTGATAAGCACAATGGGTGAATCCTTAGCAGCTGATCGGACATATGCAGCGGCAGATGTTACGCGCGCGCCCGTTTTTACTATCAATTATTTTCTAAAATTGATAAAGTTGTAAGTCTTTCTGCAAGTAATAATAGAATATATGTGGAAATACGAGTTTTTATGTTACAATTAGTGTGTAAGTTGAGGAATTTTAACATAACATTCAATCAATTTTAAGAGCCTCGTAGCTAAGTCGTTAGGTCTACCATTAAGCGAGGGGTATCGTGTTCGAATCCCGATCCGAACAAATATAATTTATTCAGTCCCTGGAAGGACTTGACAGTAGCTGGGCGAGTGTTTAATACTGTAACACCCGTGGGAGACCTATGTTGAAGCATATGCGGACGCACTAATTGAACCAGCTCGTTCGAAGTGATACCACGGACTCACAGAATACTCAGCGTGAAATAATAGTTATACTTGAAACGGTGCCTCTACTGTATTTCACTGAGTGAGTGAGGATATCGAAGGCATTTTTTATAAATGCCACTGAAACTACCAGCAACACAACTAATGTGCGGACTGTGGCGCGATTGTCGATGGGCGGCTGTATTTTCATATCCGCTATAATATAAAATTAAATAATTGAATTACATACTTATTTATAATATTTCATATTTGGAAGAGCGTAATAGTACACGATCGAGGTTTTAAAAGTATCTCCGTGGAAAAACCATGCTGAAGCATATATGACGCAAGAAGTAGGCCAGCTTATCCGGTGATACCACGTACGAATTAGCTGAGTGAGTGTGGATACAGGAGGCCTAACAAATTTAGAATGCCACTTATATTGATTTCAAAGCTCAAAGCATAAATGATTGTGACGCGGTTATTCATGAGTAGTGGTGATATACTAACACCAAAGGATAAGATGATGATGAGATGATAATGAGGTAATGATGATGAAATGATGAGCAGATGATCAATAAAAATAATAAAACAATTTTTCCTCTTATCGTTTGATATCCAATGTATAATCCAAGTAAGCTATAAGAAGATTCGATCTACAAGCATCAAGCACAACATTTATTTATATTAAATAAGACCTCATTAAATGCTTTAATAAATTTTATTCAAGCAATAGTCTATATTCATTTAAATATTTTTTTTAAAGAATTTGCTTTTTTATGTCTTTTTTTATACAGTGGACAACGGTATATGTGGCGCTCCTTTTTGGTAAGAGATCACATCGGCCATGGGCATTCGCGACACAATTCGTGCTTTGCTTGTGTTGCCGTTTCGCACGCACTGTTAAATGTTCCATATTGCATAAATATGCCTTGAATAAGCAACCTAATATAATAGAAGTAAGTGTTGAACTTTAAATATCAAATCGATAGAACCAGAATACCAAGGCTTGTGTAATTTATAACTTATTTAATTGAAAATGTATCATTTATTTCACCCGTGCGAGAGCCATGCTGAAGCATATGCTGACGCACTAATTGGGCCGGCTCGTCGAATTTGATACTGCGGGCTCCTAGAATACTCAGCGTGAAACGGTTGTTGTACTTGAAACGGCACCTCTACTATATTTCGCTGAGTGATTGGGGATATCGGAGGCCCTTACAAAATACAGCTTAAACGGCGTAAAAAGCCGGCTGCACAACCAATGCGCGGAATGTGGCGCGGTTGTCAAAAGGCAAGATCATATAGGAGACCATCCTGCTCTGTTGTCCGCTATACCATAAAAAATATATGGAATTGAAACTTGTGATTATTAAAAAAACATCACATTAGTAAAGATTTTTTTAGTTAATATAATGATACCTTTATTAATAGAGAAAATATATATAATAGTATCATAGAAATATATTTAAGATTATAATTTTCTCATTCGATAACTCTACCAATATGTTTATTTTTTTTTAGCATAACACAATAAATACAATAAAATTGAATGCGTCCATCTATGCATGGATATATTTTGAATGAATAATGAGAGAATAGTTACTTTTTTAACTGTGAGAACCTCTGGTATTATCTTGTGATATTAAAAAGGCAAAATCTATCAACCCATAGAACTACCTGGAAAGAACATAAAAAGCGGTTCATTGAACTCAACGCAACAGCTGCTCCAATTCAAAATGGCCGACGTAATGTCAAAAAATTAATAAATGCAAGCCAGTTTTCAAATGATGGATTGAAATGATTTATCCGCTATTCCATATGCACCAAAATTTAAATTAACAGGTTTTTTAATGTAATACAAATTTATAATTTTTAATTTAATATTAGAAATCTTGAATTTCGACTTCATAATGTATGTCATTTAATTTACTTATATGGATCATTGGGTTTATGATTAAATAAATAAATCAATAATGTGATTGAGTCACTTAGATTAACTAAATAGCTAAATTATAGTTTCTAAGTGAAATTAAGCATATCCAATTGAACTTATGAGGTTATAGTAGAATTAAAATTAGCCTATTTTGATCAAATAAATTTATAAATTCATTTAAAAAAAACAAGACTTTAAAAAATTTAGATTTAAGATTTTTAAAACTTGAAATGAGTATTTAAAGACAAAAACCCAAAGGAATTACCTTGGATATCTATTACATATAAAATAAAATATGTACAAATATTACATATAAAATATAATATAAAATTTAGGTGAATTTGATGATTGTTTACTTTTAACTGTTCATGTTATGTATTAATGACAATAAATTGACAATGACGTATTACCAACAGCAATGCACAAAGAACCAATGAACAAATTAATTAAAACTTTACACAATTAAAAAACTAGCCGACCAGGTAAAATCTTTACCGTAGGTATAAATTATGAAAGACATGCTGTGATGGACTTTTTATATGCATTATCAAGCTCTAGAATTAAGTTATATATCCCCCATTAACACAGCGTTCGTGTGAAAACTGCTTCGATTATTTTCTTCATTTTCGAGAAATTCACTTACCACGAAAAAGACTTTTCATTTTACAGGTAATAGTAAACTTTCAGGTTCAGAAGATTCACAAATCACTATTACAACGACACAAACACAGATTCTTTATAATAATAGTACATGTACCAGATGCATAGAATTTTATCATTGACTAAGTAATATTTACAAAAATATTAACTAAGCAAGACTTAGTTAATATTTTTTAACTAAAACGGTTATGCCACTGGCGGATGACATATGCGTGGCAAATTAACCCATTATAATAATTTTAATTGCATCTGTCTTTATTCCGATGTGAAAGTCTGCTAAATATTATCTGTCATTTTAACATCATTGTTATTTATAGTCTGTGGTGACGGTTGACTGCCTTCTTGGTAAGCAAGCTTTGTGCGGAATATAACTATGAAAAATGACAGTGGTTAATTAATAAGGATGAAGTATACATCAAAGCCTTTTGAATTATACATTATGTTTTAAATTAGTTTAAATTATTGTTATATAGCGATGGATAGAAATCATGAGTTTCACAACTAGTAGGATAAATTATTGTAAGTATTTTTGTAAGAATTATTGGCACCATAAAGTGGTCTAATCATTTGTTTTAAAAAATATACCTACACGATAAACTGATTCGTAGCAAATGGCAAATCTATAAATTCTGAACGTTGATCATTAATCAATAAATTATTCAATGATCACTTGCAATTATATCTGTTTATTATCTTTAAACATTATACATGATGCTGTCTGTTAAAAAGAATTAACAGTTTGCTGTGTCAGCCTTTCGATCGATGCCTTATTCATCCAAATTTATCCACGGATAACCCAAGGATAAGAATTAAGAAATAAGCCGAATACACATCGAATTAATAACCTTGACTTTAATAATGTCGGTTTAAAACGTGGTTACAACCCAACATTTGGATGAATAAAATGTATTTACACAGACAAAACTGTACTCATTCAATGTAATAAAATAATATAAGTTACAATCTTTTATAAATACATAAATACACCATTCTTCAAATCGTCAAACTCGTATTTCAAACATGTCGCCAGTTCTCATGGAGTATAAAGTAAAAAGTGACATAAATCAAATAAAGGTGTCCCGTATAACGTTTCTGTTTGAGCGGAAGTTAGGTACCGGAGCTAAATCATAAATTTAATGTTCCCGTCTGTATCCTATTACGTAGTTATGTCATTATCGTAATTATTGCTCCGGATTGATAATCTCTGAACTTGTATACTTACATACAGCTCTGTCTGCAGTTATAGTTCTTTTTATTTGTAGATATTTTTATGATATAGAAGACAACGGAGTAGGTAATTCTGCTCTACGGTAAGACACCACCATCGTTGTTTTTTTGTTACGCAATTTAAGCGGTATAATTCTCACTAACTTAGCGAAACTGTTTAAAGCTGTTATTTCACGGTAACACTTCGGACGAGCCGTCTCAATTAGAGCGTCAACATGGCTCTCCCACGGGCGGCATCACAATAACAAGCGCCTATTTTATTTTCTAACATTCAGTAGCTTAAAAGTTGATAGTAGCCAGAAACGTAGATGGTGGTTGTCCATAGGCGATGGCTACTCATTAGAAGACTCGCTACATTATTCGCTTAAGCAATATTGTATGTACAATTTTATTTATTATAACTTACGTCCGATTTTATAATTTATAAAAATCAACGTCTGAGATGCCAAATTAGAATCAAAATAATTTAATGTAAAACAAAGATAGGTTAATGATACGTTCAGATGATCGGCTCTTTCATTACGTAATTAGCACCCTGTATCATACATCATTAAAGCATTTTATTTACATCAATTGCACCCCCATTTCCCCCTTACCCTACATCGGTGCATAAAAACTGCAATTACCTATCAGTTGGGTCACACAATAACCAACTTGATATACCCTAGCAACTTTATCGAGAGCTTCCTCGCCCCGCCGCGGCGAGATAAAAGGGAAAGAGATGATCCGAGGCGCGGGTCAAGGAATAGTGGTACCCGCTGAAAGGGTAGTAAGGCTTGAAGCCGGGAGGTCGTCAGCCCAGCTTTGATTGTTCGATGAGTGCTGCCAATGAGTCACTCGTGAACGTAAATAAACGGGAAAAAGCTGTAAAGATACGAGAGAATGGTTAACAGCCAGTTAGTGAAAATTACAGTCGATGCCGAGTGTTTTTCAAGTGTTTTGACGCTTTTCATCGCTTTTAGTGGGCTTAATAAGACAATGCCATTCAGTTTTTTTGGTTTAGAAGCGTCATTAATTTAAATAACTATAATATCATCACAAGTGAGTGAAACAAAAACTTTCACCGTGGGAGAGCCATGTTGAAGCATATCCTGACGCACTAATTCCTCCGGCTCGTCCGAAGTGATACCACGGGCTTACAGAATACCCAACTTCAAATGGTAGTTTTACTTGAAACAATGGTTCTACGTGTTTCGCTGAGTGAATGAGGATATCGGAGGTCCTTAAAAATGCCGCTTACGTGACATATAAAAGCGGACTCTGGAACGGTTGTCCATGGGTGGTGGTGTTATCTTACCATATGGGACACGTGCCTGCTCCATCATTCGCCATACCATAAACACTAGCTTTTCTGTATAGACGAAAAAATTATTACATAAAGTTTTATTAAATTTTTATTAGTTTTATCTCTCGTAAAGAATTGACTCAACAATAAACAATATTTTTAGCCTTTATTTCAAGTATGTGATTGATTTACAATTACACACTTTTATATATTGTGTTCTATATAAATTTTTCTTATTTTTTTGGATAATAATTTTTCAAGTATCTGTATAATGATATTTGCATTTCTATATAAATTTTTATTATTTCCAATTTTCTTAGCTTCTTTGAACGCGATGTTTTATCGACTTTTGTGGTTGTGACAAAGTCATG
>DWCF01007018.1:0-11370 GCA_018230265.1 Delias oraia | reverse complement strand
GTTAAGCAACGTCGGGCGCGGTCAGTACTTGGATGGGTGACCGCCTGGGAACACCGCGTGATGTTGGCCTTTTTGCATTGAATAACTATTTTGTAACATATTATGCCATTCTAATAAAAATCTCTAAAAAAGATTCCATATTTTTTAAGGTTATAATTGGAGATCCGGGTCGTCATGGCCTGACAGATCGCAGAAGAAGCGAGATGCGTTTATTGGCTCAATACGAATTGCCCAGCATATCTTGTCAGGAAAACAATGGTTTTACGTATACGACCGTTTGGACTCTACAAACATAAATTATTAACCACATGAATGTCTTTAATAAGAATATATAACTGAACAAAATAAGAATATTATATTATAAAAGACATATTCTTTAGTTATAAGTTTAAATTTTAGATTTGAAAGGTTTTTGATAGCGGTATTAGATTATAAAGTAAAACATAAGAAATATCAGCGCGAAAGAGTGAGGGTATCGGGGAACCTTGAAAGCTTGGTTAGAGCGATGTAAAAGCCAGCGATACAAGCATAGCGTGGATTGCAGCGCTGTTGTCCATGGGCGGGGTGATATCTTACCATGATGGACCCACTAGCTCCATTGCCTGCTATATCCAAGAGCTACCAATCCAAAAGCTTCTAAAAAGGCAGTCAGCTTTCGCGCTCTGGAAGTCTTCACAGAAATTCAAATGAAAAAGCATTTTGTACAAATATTTTATTTCTCTTTACATTAAAGGCAATATATCGTTTAACTAAATACATCAACATATTTTGTACTTATTAGTATTTATACATGAATTGAGAATGCTTACATTAATATGAGACTACTATTTAAATTTTATTTACATTACATCTATACCGTAGCAATTAATTCGTTTGAAAACACTTATTTATAAATAGTAAAAAATCGTTCCGAGTATTCATTTGGCTCAAGTCTTTAAGGGTTATATTTCTTTACTAACATGGGTGTAATAACAATGAAATTTTGTGCGGAACGAAACAATTAATGTATCTATTTGAAAAATCCTTTATGTAGTTATAAATCTACTTTTTAAATACATTTCTCTTCAGTTATTTGACGGACTAAATAAACACAGATACAGTTTCAGATATACAAATAAATGAATTTTTCAAATTACTGTGTATTTAATTTCTCACCATACACATGGTGTAATTGAACCTCCTTTGAAGTCATAGACACATTTTTGTAAATTTGTAAGTATGGCCCAAATTTAACGCTCTAGACTTCAGCCATTTGAGGAGGGTTCTGCGTTTAATAATTATGCATAGAGTTGGCGTAGATGGTGTGTTTGGAGCGAGCGGTGCGCCCTGAATAGTGCGAGTAGGAGTCGATGTCGACCGGCGCGTGCGCATGGGCATGCGGGTGCATTATCAGCACCGGCTGCAGGGCGAGGGACTTGCGCGAGCCGGCCACTGATGTCGCATCAGTCACGTACGCGTTGTTCACCTCGCCTGGAAAAAAAAATAATATATATAAGATTATTTAAAAGTTAAAACTAAGTATGCCATAGCGGACAACGCAGCAGGTGGGTCTCCTATATGGTAAGAGTACACCACCGCCCAACACCAACCGCAGCGCAGTCCGCGCTTGCTGTGTTGCCTACTTTTTTATGCCGCTGAAACACGTGTGAAAATTAACTTACCTAATTAATTGTTTTAATTTAACTTAATTAATTGTTTCTCTGAAATTAAAGATTAAAAAAAACGACAGATAAAGTTTTAATTATAACACTATAATTCACTCAACTTAAAAATACATTAAATGAATTTAACACAAGTCTTTAACATAATCATGTAGT
The DNA here is from genome assembly GCA_018230265.1 of Delias oraia. NCBI lineage: Eukaryota > Metazoa > Arthropoda > Insecta > Lepidoptera > Pieridae > Delias > Delias oraia. Next base: position 9,553 of record DWCF01007018.1, on the reverse strand, counting down.
GTGATGTAGCGCCATTATGTTCCAAGATGGCGCCGCCATCAAAACAACAAGACATTTCATTCGTGGACAGTGACGACGCGCGGTCATGATATTATTATTTATTTTATATATATAGTTTTTCTTTATTTCCGTAACGAGAGGCTACTACAAAATAATTCTGTCCAATATTGGTTCCTCTCAAGAAATACTAATTTTGACCGGAATTTGACCCTAACCACCTCCGAAACATGCAACAAATGGGATGCTCTAACTAATTATTTACTGTGCAATAAATAATGTACTTAAATTCTTGCCAACTGAAAGGTACCGACGTAGTAATTTAGGGCAAAGCATGAGAATGCGGATGACACACTAAGTGACGCCATATGGCTCGTCCGCATAACCTGTCCTACATACACATCACTCTTAGTACTATTACGACTATCCTCGCACTAACTCAAATGGTATTTTGGTACGATCTCACAAGGTGTGATCGAAATTTGCCCATTGTCAAATAAAATGATATATTTTTATTCAACATAAATATAAAAATGCAACTCGTTGAACATCAAAATCAGTCTACCATCGATTTTAAGCTAAGCCTAAGATGTGGGTGTAATGTTTTGGCTTCCGTGAGATATATAAATTATAAAAAAAATTAGAGAATGCCTGCCATGAATTCCTTAATCGCAAGGCGTGATAGAATTTACAAAATTATTAACACATTAGTATGCTTTATCACACAATCGTCCCTTGTCAACAGTTTTTTAAAATTTTATTTACAGAAAGATTTTGAACGTTTTCTGGGATCCTTTGTAAGTATACTTACGAACGTCTTAAAAAGTTACAGACTTCGCGGATAAGCCTCAATCCGCGTAGAACAGCTAAATTTTCATTCGGTTTAATTATTAAAAACTATGAGAATTTATTAAAATTAAGAACTGGCGCTAGGGGGCCTCTGATATCCTCACTCACTCAGAGAAACACAGTAGAAACACCGTTTCAAGTACAACTACCATATCACGCTGAGTATTGTGTGGGCCTGTGGTATCACTTCGGACGAGCAGGCTCAATCAATGGGTCAGCATATGCTTTTGCATGCCTCTCCCACGGATGAAAGATACTCAGTAGGTATTTAGATTGATAATTTGTGAAGAAACACAATTCAATTAAATATGTAGGTATGTTATATAAGGAACACCTCTTTTTTCACCATTTGTCAAAGACAAACTAAAGATAAATTATAACTAAATCTAAATAGGGTTTCTTTATATGTTTAGTTGTGTGCCACTCGAGCAGTGCTTGATGTAATATTCGTAATTACTTTTAATATTATTGTAAACTTTATACATAGCAACTTAGCATTTCGCTTGTGTCATATTACTCCTTTGTCGATTTTGCTTCACGTATTGTAAAATAACAAAATCTGTCCAAGCCAGTCTTTACGAGAATTTCACTCTTTTTATTATTGACACTAATATGAAACCTGGTGGTCCTATACAAAACCTAATCACAATAGGCGGTGTACTAATGCGTAACGAAGCTATATTCGCTTTTTCATATGTTGAACAGAGATATACCTTGTTAACTAGTGTTTTCATTTTCTAACTCATAGCGTTTAGCCCGCTATGGGAATCGGGTTGGAACGTTACATAACACGAGATATTATTATGGCATATTTTAACACACGCCACAAAATAAAACCCGACTGTGTTGTCGGTTCACAGATCTGAGAGTTCATGTCTAGTCTTTTAGGTCTTTGGGACTTTCTTAACGTGCTATGTGATACTACCTTCCTAAACGGGAATATTTATAAATTAGAATGAATGTTTGTACCACTTTGATATACAGGAGTCACTCCTGCGCCAATGCGCGGACTATGCCGCGGTTGTCCATAGGCGGCAATGTTCTCTTACCGTATAGAAGACCCACCGGCTTCGTTATCCGTTATTTCATAGAAAATTTTACGGACGCGGTAGGTGGCATACCGAGCAGGGCGACGCCTGTCGATTCCACGTATGAAATAAAGAACTTTAAATTGTATTCCCACTTAAGTAAAATATTCATTTCGCCCGTGGTATCATTTCAAACTAAACTAAACGTATCAAGCAGTGCACTCCCACGAGGATAAAAGACTTACTTGCTTATTAGACTACACAGAAATAGTAAACTTTATTCTCCCCAATAAATGATACGCATTTCATCCCATACATTCGCCAACACTCATACACGCAGCCACATACACACTTCTTTAATTTTACTTTTAAGGCACCCAAAGCTCCTCGGTTGGGAGGAGGGAGCCTAGAGGTTCGGTCATACAGTTTTTGAGCCTAGTATACTCCAGCTCTAAGGTTTCGACATTTTTTTGAAGAATTTTTTAGTCATGCTTATGGAATTTGTTTGTATTAAGTAATTTAAGTACAGATTGTACCTTTGTGAGAGAAATAAAAATATTATTATTATTAGACTAGGGAAAAGTAGAGCTGAATACCTTTGTAGAGAGACGGCGAGGGGTAGCTGGTGTCAGGCTGCAGCCGCACGTGCTTCGTGGCCAGGATGAAGGCCAGGGCGGCCAGCACGATGCCATCCAGACATCCGATGATGGCGAGGATGTACGCCCAGCGGACGTGGCAACGACCTGCAATTGCATAATTTCCATGGTTCATTGGGAAGTAAACTCAGGTTGTGTTGTCTTATAAGCCTACCACGAAGGATATTGGGTTCGATCCTCGATCCAAATGTAAATTTTTAATTGCTTATAATGTATATGCAGTTTCTGGAACGGCTTAGCATTTGTTAAATAATGTTGGGTACGGAAATGAAATTTAACTGAAAATGTGTATTTTTCATTACGAGGCCGAGAATGGCATCGTATCCTGGATACCTAGGGTTGGATGCCTAGTGCATCCCCTGAGGCTTGAGCCAAAATACTCAGAGACATTGAGGTGGTGGCCGTCGGTCTTTCTCTTCTGTAGCTGTCCCCCTGATTATGAGGCAGAGTTGATTTAGACTTCGACTAGAAATTCTTACCAATATTATACTGGTCAGCAGTAGGGCCACAAGTTTCTTGGACCACTGTTTCGTTCCATCCAGCTGGGTAGACTGCCACACCGCCGACCATGCACAGTGCTGGAAAATCAAGGGAGTAAACATAGTGAAATCTCTATATACACATTTCATTTCGGATTAATATACATAAATACTAGTATGTATTAAATTTAATACAAAAATGCTAAATGCTAAAAATGATTTTAGGATTCTTCCATTGAAATTAAATGATTGTGTCCGTTGGGATTTGTACATTAATAGGTCCAATTCTCGTTAATGAACAAAAGTTAATAAACCATGGAAGAGCCATGCTGAAGCGCATTATGTTGACGCACTAATTGGGCCGGCTCGTCCGAAGTGATACCACGGGCTCACACAATACTCAGTGTGAAACGGTACTAGTACTGTGTTTCGCAGAGTGAGTTGGGATATCAGACGCTTAAGCGGCGTTAAAATCCGGCAACACAACCAATGCGCGGAATTTGGTGCGGTTGTTCATGGGCGGCGGAGTTTCTTACCATATTATAGACCTACCGGTACCATTGTCCGCTATGGAATAAAAAAATAGACTCATTGTCGGTTCTTTATTTTCAGATAAGATTGCTTTAGCTTAACTAAATGTAATGTAATTGTATCTAGTCAATAAATAAAAAGAAATGTTTTATTTTCAGAAAAACAAATAAATTTTATTTTCAGCCTGAACTTAGTTTTAAATTAGTGTATATAACATATTATGTATACATATATGTGACAGTGGGACTATATAAAACTATATGCTCCTGGAGGCAACTTCAAGGTTCGCGAAAATCACAAAAATCTTGTGTTAATATAATATACACAGAAGGTAACAAAAAGCGAATTTCTCTGAGGAAATGTGATAGGCGGACGTTCGCGGTCTGCGGTGACATTGAGTTTATTACATCGAACACAACGTCGCTTGTACCATTTTGATTGCTTCAGATATAGCAAAAGTATTGCAATATGGTTAAAACAAATAAATTATGGTGATAAAACCTCCATATTTATAGTAAATTGAAATGTTTTCAGTGTGACATTTCAAAAAAATTATCAAACAGAAGCGTTTCTTACAATTACGTATTATATTAGCACCTCACCACGGCAATCATTGTTTTGCCCTCTAAATTATTAAAGCCATATATCGGCTATCCAAAATGGCTTCATAATTTAGGCTTGTATATATTTTCATTATTAAATTGAGTGTAACCAATCATAACATTAAGAAAATGAAAAATAGACGTTGCACGATTCTCAGACATGTCTAATATACCCACAAAAATCCATAATAATCGATCGAGTAGCTACGAAGGAGTTGCTGAACAAACACGACACGAGAATTATTAAATAAGGTTAAAAGTAAATGTTTTTGTATACAAATGAATTAAGGCTTTAATGTAACTATATTATAGCGTAAATGAGTAGTAATATCGACAATGAACAATGTATTCCCACTGTTTTTACCTTAGTACCTATTTATTGTTCTTTCGTTAGATAATACTGAATTATGCTCCAAGTGAATGTAACCAAGTCGTTGCTACGGAATCAAGTGGAAGTCGTTATTTTGAAAATCTTACTTTGTAAAGAGATATTTTCTTAGTTTTCTTGTTTTTGCAATAACAAATACAGGACGCGAGAGAGTGATATAATGTTTAAGTGTTAAGACGTTGTTTTGAGTTGGTTACCTACTTAGCAGTGTTGTTTTATGGTATAACGGACAACGGAACAGGTGGGTCTATATGATAAGAGAACATCGAGGATATCGGAGACCCTTAAAAATGCCGCTTTAGTGGCGTAAAAAGCCGGCAACTAGCAGTGTTAACTTGCCACATAGGAGACCCACCTGTCCTAAGCTGCTCCTGTCCTCTATATCATAAAAAATGCAAAATGTTAAATTGACAATCGTTGAATTCTTTTGTATGATCAAAAAGTTTTAAGTTTAAACCCACTTCACCAAAGGTAGTTTCTATGCTTTAAATATGAATATAAAGCCTTATTTACTTGTCAGTAATATAAAACTTCTCAAGTTCAAGTCAAAACAAATGGTATCAGCATGTAAAAAGGGTAGCGCTTGGCTGTATCCCTCTAAAAAGTTGAACACAACATACTGTGTCCCTGTAATAGAAATAGTGAAAGCAGGAATAGTCTACGGTTGACACAAAACCCAAAAAGAAACTAATTCAATGCGTTTTGTAAGAAGGTTGACATTAGCCCAGTTATAATTTATGACGTCTCAACACAGATGTTCTTTGTAATAGTACAAAGTAAAATTACTACCCTGAATTTCTCTCGCGCCAAGAAAACCCCGTTCTACCTGCGTAGCACGCAAATGCAAGACCAAGTGAATATTTAGCGAAGTTTCTCTGTTAGAAAGCTGTTCGGATAAGTGCAGACAATCAGTGTTTACGACAAATTATATGAGAAATAGATTATTACGGTTTCCCTTTCGTTTATATAACTAGTTTGACACGCTACGCCGAGTCTCTTTCATTTCTTATTGCTACTAAACACCGAGGATCTTGAAAGCTACCGTGACGCCATGTACCGGATTCGATTCCCGATTTTAATGCATCATATTTTGTATTGGCCTTCGATAGGGCTTGACCGTGTCCGGATTAGTCTTAAAACTGTCTCTCCTTTCTATATTTTGAAATGTTGAACTGCCGTAATTCAACGCTTGCTCTTAATTAAACAAATTAATTTATATTACTCTAAAAAGTATATTTTTTTTTATATAATTTTAATTACCTACACAATAAATATAATTATATAGCAACTATAAAAAAATAAGCTGCTATTCTTTGAACGTCTATAGCAATTACAGCTCTTTGATAAAATTTACGAAGTTTTAATTATTCCAGGCGACAAAATCATCGAGTCTAAATTAATAGGGACACTTGACAAAATCGAAGTATTATAACGAAACAAAAATATTGCACAGGAGAGGCGGCAAACAAAAACCAAAAAATCAATGCCTGCTGGCGGATGCCATATGCGTCAGATTGCTACCAGTGATGATGACCGTGCATGTCTTTAGAATCACTATACGAGTAATTATTCTTATCGACTACACACATTAAGTGCGTGAGAGCACGTAACTATTTAGCACTAATTGACACGTCTAGCAGTAACTAGCTTCAGAATTACTTGCACTTCGAAACAAAGAAAAAGCGTTATTCACTTGTCAACACATCTGTAATTTCATAATCTAATATAAATCATTAATCATTAATAAAATAAACCAATACAAAGACAACAAAAATGCATGGAAACTTGTGCACAAGCAATCACTGGTATTTTTTTAATTATATAGCGGATAACAGAGCAGGTGGGACTCCTATATGATAAGAGAACACCACTGCGCATTGTTTGTGTTGCCGGTTTTTTAAGCCGTTTAAGCAGCATTTTTAAAGGCCTCAGATAAACTCAATCACTCTGTGAAACAGTACAAGTACCGTTTCACGCTGAGTATTCTGTGAGGCCGTGGTATCATTTCGGACGAGACGGCCCAATTAGTCCGTCAGCATGGCCCTCCGACGGGTGAAACTAAACTAGCAAACATAAATAAACTATTGTAAATTTGGCGACAAAAATATTAAACCTTATGAGTTTCTTGTTGGTTCTTCTCGTGATGTATGTCTTCCGAACCAATGGTAGATTTACTATTGTAAATTGATTTGTAAAAAAAGGCCCTTAGGGCGGGGCCTGTTTGAATAATGAATTTTTGAGTTTGAGTTTGAATTAACCCAAGTATAACACAAATATCCCACTTTAGTGCAAGAGGATAGGGATAACGCCCCACTATAAATGCACCTTAAAAGCAATAGAAGAGCCATTCTGAAGCATAATATCCTGACAGTCTTCAATGTTAATCAGTCTTTAATGTCTTGTCCGTAGTGTTACCACTTACCACGGGCTCACGGAATACCAGCGTGAAATAGAGTTATTCTTTGAGAATACAGGAATAGAACCAAGTGTATAGGTCGCTTAAACAGTAAAAAAATGAGGGCAACACAAAAGCTCGACTTATGGTTGCCAAGGGCGGCGTCTCTTACCATCAAGTGCCTGCTTTGTTGTCCGCTATATAGCGCATATATATATAATAAATTATAATGAAAAATCCTGTCAAACTATTCGTTGAATTATCTATCACTCTCATGCATTGCATGTGCTAGTATTTCTGATTAGCAAGGCAATTTAAATCCATTACCGTTTACAACACTTTTTCAATACACATTTCAAATTTGACAGCTTTCGCTTTCGCTCTTACCGTTATGTAACTATAATAGTAGGGAAGGTGGACAGAGACCGAAGGTCTCAACAGACGCCATCCATGCCCGGATGTGTTGCCGGCGCAGGGTTTATTGAAGATAAAGCGTCCGAGGGTAACTGCTCAGAATGATCAAGTTATAGACATGGTACAGGAAGTGGCGGGTCACTCTCACATAAACTGAACTAGTCACAAAACACGTTGTTAACAAAACCAGTATGGTTTTGTTTTTAATGGAAGAAGTGATTTATCTTATCGTATTTAAGGAACGCATAAAATAAAAGAAAAGTAATATACAAAACAAAGCATTATTAGAGAACCAAAGTATACAAAGACAAAATTGTCATTCTTTAAGTACCTAATAGATAAATATCTTCACCCGTGAGAGAGCCATGCTGACGCACTAATTGGGCCGGCCCGTCCGAAGTGATACGGGCTCACAGAGTACACAGCGAGCAAGTACTGTACTTGAAATGGTACTTTTACTGTGTTTTTCTGAGTGAGTGAGGATATCGGAGACCCTTAAAAATGTTGCTTAAGCGGCCTAAATTACCGGCAACACAATCAATGCGTGAACTGTGACGCGATTGTCCATGGGCGGCGGTGTTCTCTTACCGTACAGGTGACCCACCTGCTCCGTTATTCGCTATACCATAAAAAATATGACTATCTAAAAATTACAAGGAAAAACTAACAAAGAGCTAAATGCAATGATACCGCGCGTACCTAAGTGTTTTTTTAATAGTTATATTACGCAGTTAAGTAATGAACTATACACATCTCGTCAGACATTAAAAGCAATTTAGCATATCTCAGAATTGTGAAATTGCGTAATACAACACGCCCCAGATCAATTTGCTGTTGCAATGGCCAATTTGTTTTACCACATTTTTACAAGTGCATTTCATTTATAAACTGTCCATCATCCCTATTACTCCAGATGAATGCGGTATTTCAAAATCAGTGGGTGTAACTCAATGTTACACTATCACTAAAAAAATATCATATAGAATGGTCTATATATATATTCAAAAGTACATTTTTTAAATATGGCAAAATATAGGATTATATAAAAAGCTGACAACAAATCCGTGCTGTGATTCACGCTTAATTGTATCAGTACTAAAATAACCAGTTTGTAGGTTCGAGTGGCGACCGCGTACCGGAAAACGCAGAGCGGGACGTTCCGCCACGCGATGGATAGACGATCTCATGAAGGTCGCGGGCAACCGCTGCATCTAGATCGCTCAAGATTGTAATAGGTGGGAGTCTTTGGGGGAGGCCTATGTCCAGGAGTGGACTTGATATGCTGCTGATGATGATATAGGCCTACCAAACCACATCATTCTGTTTAATATATTATGTTGTGACTTGTCATGTTACTATTTGATGTAATCATTATTTCATTCATAAAACTAGGTTATATACTGCTATAGATGTGAAGATGTTCTAACCGATGATTTTTTGCGATATTTTCTGGTTTTTTATGGTATAGCGGACACCTGAGGAGATGGGTCTCCTATATTATTATAAGTGAACACCGCTGCCCATAGACAACCGCGCCGCAGACCGCGGCACTACTTATTTTTAAACCACTTAAGCGGCATTTTCAAGGATCTCCGGCATCCTCACTCACTCAGCGAAACACAGTAGAAACACCGTTTCAAGTACAACTACCATTTCACGTTGAGTATTCTGTGAGCGCGTGTATCAATTCTGACGGGCCGGCGCCCAATTAGTGCGTACGCATATGCTTCAGCATGGCTTTCCTACGGGTGCGACAGTATTAAGACACTCGCTCGACCACTGTCAAACCCATCCAGAGACAATAAATTAGGATGTAGCATGTAGGACTTCCGCCACATGCCCACCAGTCTCTGTTGGCAAGCGAGACGGCCGAGCCCATACTAAAACCCCGCCCTCGGTCAGATGGCATCAGCTTACGGCTTCATTCGCTGTAACGTACATATGCACCTACTTTATTAATCGGATATGTACATGTGCAAGAATATAAATATAGTTCTAATCTGTTATTCCACCGTTACCAGCGGCATTTTATGCACTTAGTAGGATGCGGAACATATTATTTAAATAAAAAGTACATTCAAAAAAAGAACGCACCTATACATCAAAGGCCGGCAACGCATCTGCGGCACAGAAAGGACTGGCAGTTCACAGACAGAAGACAACTTATCTCAAACGAGCATCGTTGTCATAAAAAGGACATGTCTCGTAATTAGA
>DWCF01007017.1:0-11377 GCA_018230265.1 Delias oraia | reverse complement strand
CCTGCATTCAGTGTCTTCTGGCGACCTTTATAAGGTCGTCCGTCCATATTGTGGGTGACGTCTCACGCTGCGTTTGCCGGTCCGTGGTCTCCACTCTAACACTTTTCGGTCCCATCGGCCATCCGATATATCAGACGGATATACCTAACCATAATTTTTCATCCACGTTTACGAGCTATCTGTGTTAATCTGTTGTAGGAATCTATGAAGCATGCGTTCGTAAAGTAGCAAATGGTAATTAACAATATATACTTAAAACACGTAAATAAAAAAGTCATACCGAAGAATTTCTGCCGACCGTCAATTTATCTGAGCAGTGTAGTTTATCTGATCGTATCTGAAAGTCGGCGTCTTGCGATAGCGGGTTCTTCACCATGATCTCCATCTGAACTGTCTCCCGAGCGCGAGATACAAAAGTTAAAGTGTCCACTATCTTGCTGGGATTCACAGTAACCACGATATTGTAATATTGATATTCGCGTGTTTTAACATCAACAAACACTACCTATAAAATAAATTTAATGTCGTTGGTACATTTTGAAATACGTATTTGATCTATAAAGCCAATATATATATATACACCAAGTTCATAGACATGAAATCTAGATAATTTAAATATCATAGGACGTCCACTGCTGGATATAGGCTTCCATTCGGACCTCCATGGCGGTGTTTTTGCCGTAATCGCCACTCTTGGCAGGCGGATTGGCGAGCGATTTATTTTATAGTTTTTAGTTTAGGTTTTATAGTTTTTTTAAAAATTTAAATACAGTGTTAACTCCATGTAACGTCCTTCGATTTAACGACAACCTCCCTAAAGCGTCGAAATCAATTGACTTTAGTTGGTCTAGCTTGTCTTTCATACACTGATTTTTCTTCTTTCCATTTAACGACAACTCTTTATAACGCTATAAAGTGCACAGTCCCTTCAGTGTCGTTATATAGAGTTTACACTGTATATAAATCCGAAAATTCTCTGCTCTATATATGACTAAATAACTGTATATTATTTATTCCAATCCATATTTTATTATCATAAAGAAAAGAATTTTTGGGCTTGCTTTACTTTAATGTTTATTCCACACTCCTCGTAACAAACGAATGTCCAGCGGCAAGTGGCGGCGGCCTCTCCCCAAACTTTGACTGTATCGGGGTGTTTAATTTCGTAATATCCTTCGAATTTGTCGGGTATGATCTTAGTTATCTCTGTGGACACTATGTATGACTCTGGATACTGTAAAAAAAGAATAACATTCTCACCACATCGAACTGAACCCGGACATGCAAAAACTAAATTATAATCATTGACTATTAAAATGTATAAATTCAACCTAGATAAAACATGGCACAGTGTTTTTACAGCGAAAGTCAAGTCTTACTAAATAGTATTTAATAGCACTAAGCTACCTTTTGTTGAATAAGTATAGGTTTAAGATTTTTTAAATAAAACGCATACTTCAGTAATATTGTAAACAAAGAGTTCCTCTGTATGGAAGTCTTTCGCAGAGACTGTTATGTTAATTGTTCCGTTGGGATTAGGATGGGTCGCTGCACCAATCAAAGACACAAATAGAGCGCTCTCACCCAGCGGCGAATATAAAACTTGGCTCTGTGGACTCATAAAGATTAAACCACTGTTATAGACGTTTTCACCGCTAAAGCGCAAAAGACATTTAAGCGAGACAAAACATAAGTAAACTGCAAAATTAACATATTTTCATTTAAATTTATGGTGTATGGTTTTAATGTCGTTTTAATAATTTAAGTGACATGTTACCTCGTGTTTTCCGATAGTTTTTGGCTTGAAATATACAGGTATTTCGAACGTGGAGTTCGGTTCAACATGAAACTCTTTCAATGTCTCAAACGGTCCGCCCGACACTTCTGACAGAACTAACCACATATCATCCGAACTAGAAAAGTTTTCTTTCACACAATGCTACGTAAATTAATTGTTATAAAAAATTGATATTGAAAATGTTTTATCAAAGGCCATTTTTATCTAATGACATAGAATTTTTAAAACTCTTATTTATTATTTCGCCAAAGGGTTATATTTGTGTTAAACGACGTTGCTTACGGATTTGTCACCATGATGTATTCAGTATGCACTTCTCTAACGGGGCACTCCAAATATAGAGTCTTATTCTGAATGTTACCAATATCCACACAGGTTGCGTAAAGGGCTAGTTCTAGAGGCGCATAGTTTTCGATATTACAGCTAGCCTGATTACAAACAACTATAAATTAAAAGCTACACACCCTGTTATATCTTATACCTCTTAAGTAAACTAAAGTTAGTCGCTTTATAGAGACAGATGTTTCAGTTCAATATAAATGTTTCTGCTATTTGACAAAATTCATTTCGTTTTAAGATAAGTTTAAAATTATTAAACTGTATAATTTAACTTACCCATACTTTAATAAAGGGATTATGTTTTAAAGGTCGGAACGTAATTGTGAATGTGACATTCGTTCGCGCAGCGGCTGTGCCATAGCTTGGAGATATTTGGAATTCATCAGATTTCAGCGGCTGCCACCAAAATCTTAAAGGTAAAAATGTTTTGTTAAACCTTGATTAATTGAGATATATCTCACTCCTATCTAACTCTATACTAGAAGAAGTAGAGTATTATTTTTTAGACTATAAATAGAACTATATACCAACTATTGATTTGAACGAACTTTTATCACACAGAAATTTATTATATTTTAATTTCACGTTAATTAATTTAAATGGTGTTCTGAAATAACACCGTGAAAAAATATAAACTGAAATCAGTTAAACATCAATCGAGAGTTTGATAGTTATTAATCACCGTTTCTATTGCAAAAAAGTACTTTTTAAGAATGTACTTTTTCTTGTGGCAGGCCAAAGACTGGCTGCGACCTAAATCACTTTACCTTGCACCGAAATCACCCTTATTTTGTAACATGACCTTGAGGATCTTGCAACCGCGTTTCCTCACTCGACCAAATTGCAATGAATTTTGACTGAAACTAAGACTCATGCCGGTCGCGCTACCACTCAACCGCACGAGTGGCCGTTCGAATTGAAACACTGTCATGTTAAGCTGAAAATATTTAGATGTAGGTATTACTAGCAACAAAAATATTTTTACTAACTAACAAAATTTTACATCGTTTCAGTAGCTGCTAAACAAGAATGCTAATGAAGGAACGCTGTCTCCGGAAGCGAGGGTGATATACCATCCAGACACCTAGGCTGATCTCTGTCCCATGACGGCCCATGCAGAAGCCGGATCTCGCATGAGACGCCCTTGCGCTAGTCGCGGAAAACACTAACTTCTTGGCGAGCCTGCGTTTAGTTGTAAAGGCCGCTCTGCCCAACAGCATATCAAAGATCAGCAAATTAAAACATATCATCATCATCATCAGCCCATTCAAGTCCACTGCTGGACATAGGCCTCCCCTAAAGACGCTTGGTCATAGGGGATAAAAGCCAATGAACAATCGCGCCACAGTCCGGCTTAAGCGACACTTTTAAGGGCCTCCGATATTCTAATTCATTCTGCGAAAGGTACAAGTACTGTTTCACGCTGAGTATTCTTTGAGATCGTGGTGGCCCAATTAGTGGTCAACATATGCTTCAGCATGGCTCTTCCACGTTTGCGACATTATTAAGACACTCTCCCGTCCACTGTCAAGCCCCTCCAGAGGCCGAATAAATTATATATTAAACTACAATAGTCCGGACCGGGATTGGAAGCCCATACCGCTCGCTTCATGGTACAATTTTAAAACCAGTTCCACTTGCAGGCTACGAAGACCTACTCTGTGACGTCGTGAACATATGTGTGCATATGTTTGAAACAAAGATGTATCTGACACCGTCTGAGAAGCATATGCTCGTTAAGGTAACAATCAAAAATCATTTTCTTAAAATGTCAGTTCTCACTTATCCAGGCTTGACTGTATTAAAAATATTTGATTGATTTTTTTCAGGTGATGGGATTCGGTCTGTTTTTAATGGACTCCGAAGTGTGCAACATCAATCGTTTGGACCAGAAGAAGAAAATTCGCTTGGATCGTATAGATAGAATTTTCAAGGTATACTTAATATTATAGAGCTGAAGAATTTGTTTGTTTAAACACGCTAATCGCAAAAACCGCTGGCCCGATTTGAAAATTTATTTCAGTGTTGGATAGATTTTTTATCTGTGATTCCCAACCTTTTTTTGTTGCGACACATATTTAACGATTTCAAAATTTGGCCGCACACAAAGAAATAGATAAAAAAAGGATTCTCGCCGCTTCATCTTAATTTGGTATTAAGTAAAAACGCATTTGGAAAGCAAATAATAATTTTTTTTTAAATTTAAATATATATTCATGTTAATAATATTTTTCTTTTTAAATGATATAAATTAATAATAATAACATTATTATATGTTTGCAAAATTTGGCGGCATATTATTAAAAGTGCCTCGGCACAGTGGTTGAGAATCACTGCTGTAGATTATATAATATTTTCAAAAGAAATATTAAAAGGTGTACAAATTTCCAAAAAAAAATGGAAAAAAGGGTGTTTGTGGTTTTTAAGTTGTTATTTCTGTAGTTAATAAATCCGTGTGGGGCCGGGGTAAGCTACAAGTGGACTAATAATCGTAAAGTTTTATCAGATAGCTTTAAATCAGGACATAGGGTGCTTTTTATCCGAATACAAAAATACAAACATTTAAATGGAATATTTAAATTATCCGGATCGGGATTCGAACCCGATACATCTCGCTTCTGGTAGAACTATTAAAGCGAGGCCACGAGGCTCTCAAATAAATATAGAAATTGTATGAAATTTTCAGAATCTGGAAGTGGTACCGCTCTTCGGCGATATGCAAATCGCGCCGTTCAACTATATTAAAAGGTCCAAGCATTATGACCCAAGCAAGTGAGTGACGTCATCATATTTTTGTATTTGCCCTCGCTTTAATTAGTATTGCACGAACAGTTTCACGTGAATTTTGACAGTATTTGTAATGTATATAGATAAATCTTTACAAATGCCTAAATCATAGACGAGTTGCATATAAAAGTCCGCGTATTTAGAGGTTCAGCGGATGTAGATAGCATTTTTTTCGACTTAATGAGGATTTCGTCTAAACGATGTTCGAGTTGTCAAAATTCCACTGTACATACATAACGGCTAAAATATATATTAATGTGAATTTTTTTTCGAGGTGGCCTTTATCGTCAAATCTGAACCCACTGTCACCGCAAGCGGACCTGATGGTGCATCTGCCCCAGATAAGAGAGGAGCATCAGAATTACATATCCGAACTGGCCAGATATAGTAATGAGGTAAGGTTTTATGGCGAGAATCCTGCGCTTTCCACTTTGGTTTTACTCATCGGTATTTATAATTTTAATTTATATTTGCCAGCTTTATTTATCATTTTATTCATAATAAATAAATAGATATAATAAAGGTTTCTATCACGTCGGGGTTACCGTAATCGGTGATCAAACAAAGAAAAATTTTAGGGGAGATACCACATCCTAAACAAATACCATCATACGATCACCATGCCAAACCGATGGTGGTCGGTTACAGATATAATACCAATTATTTTATTATTAAGTTATATTTATAAATTAAAGAGACCGTGACGAAGTTAATATATTTTCTTAATTTTCAATCAATATAATCATTTGTTTTTAAATTATTTTTTTATGGTACAGCGGACAACGGAGACGGTTGGGTTAATATATGCTAAGAGAACACCGCCGCTCATGGACAACCTCGCCAACGTCCGCGCTTTGAGTATATTGTCGGATTTATCCGCGTTTTACCACTAAACCGGCATAATTTTCTGTGCCTCCGTAGAACATTCACTCAGCGAAACACAATACTAGTAAAATTTTACGCTGGTATTCTATGAGCCCGTGGTATCATTCCAAACGAGTCGACCCAATTAGTGCGTCACCATGCTTCAGCATTTTTCTCCCATGGATACGATTATGTTAAGACACTCGCACGGCCACTGTCAAGATCTTTCGTATAGCGAATAAATTGTTTTATGTTTGTACTGGGATTCGAATCCGATACCTTTCTCTTCAAAAACCACTTCCTTACGAGACTCTAATATATGCTTCCGCATGGCTAATTTTTTATACGCGTTTTACAGGTGACAACGACATTCAAAGAAGCTGGCTCTGACAACGAAAATAGAGCTGTTACAGAGTTGTGTCTGCGTGGGTTACAGCTTCTCTCGTCGTGGTGTTCGGTTCTGACCGAGCTTTGCTCGTGGAAGCTGCTACATCCAACTGATCACACCACCAATCCCAGATGTCCACCTGATGCTGAAGAGTATGAACGGGTAAGAGGATTTAATCTCTAAAATATCTTGTCTTCTTTTTTTATGGTATAGCGGACAATAGAGTAGGTCTCCTATATGATAAAAGAACACCGCCGCCCATGGACAATCGCGCTACAGTCCGCGCATTGGTAGTGTTGTCGGCTTTTTATGCCACTTAAACGATATTTTTAAGGGCCTTCGATATCACTCACTTAGCCACGGGCTCACAGAATACCAGCAGGAAACAATTGTATTGTTTGAATGAATGAGAACGGCTTTGAAATTGTGACAACCAAGGCGCGGTTGTCTATGGGCGATGTTCTCTTGCCATATAAGAGGCCCTCATCCGTTGTGAGCTCTAGCATAAAAGATGTTTTTGTCTTTCAGGCAACTCGATACAACTACACATCGGAGGAAAAGTTCGCAATGATAGAGGTGATCGCGATGATCAAAGGCCTTCAGGTGTTGATGTCTCGCATGGAGACGGTGTTCGCGGATGCAGCCAGGCGTGCTATATACGCAGAGCTGCAGGACTTCGTTCAGCTGCTGTTACGGGAGCCGTTGCGGAAAGCCATCAAAAACAAGAAGGACTTGATACGCAGGTAATGAATATGTCACAGAAAATTATATTAACGATGCTTAGTTTAACATAAGAGCTTCGTAGCTTAACGTAGCTTAGCTTCGTAGCTTAGTGCTCAGCTACCAACAGCATCCCCAATCCAGTACAACTTGGGAACCTTCAAGAAAAGAGCGTACGTATTCCTCAAAGGCGAGCAACGTACCCGCGGCTCTGCAAGGCGGATCGGTGACGTTCAGGGACGTCCAACGAGCAGTAGGGTCACCTAGGGCAAGCGATCCTCCTCCCGTGGACACCCCTAGCCATTGCAGAGTCATGTGTGCTTTGCCGGCCTTCAAGGAATGTTTACGCTCTTTTCTTGAAGGTGGCCAAGTCGTATTGGTCTGGAAACACCTGCTGGTAGCTGATTCCTCAGAGAAGTGGTGCACGGCACAAAATGCCTTAAAAAGGGCTCAGTTGTGGAACGACAAAAATCGAGGTGAATGGTGATGGTGATACTAAGTTGGTTGGTGGTTCTAACCTTCTCCTGGTTCTAAGCTACCTCTCCCAACAATTTTCATCCAAATCGGTTCAGTCGTTCTTGAGTTATAATGTAATAGATATCTCATTTCAGTATAATAGTATCAGTGAGGGAGACGTGTGGGGATTGGGCGAGGGGCTGTGAGCCGCAACAGGACCCGGCGTTGCGCGGCAAGAAGGACGGCGAAGCCAGTTTCACCATCAAAGTGCCGAGGCGTAATGTCGGTGAGTTTGTATTTTTTTATTCTATAGCGGACAACAGAGCAAGTGGGTCTCCTATATGGTAAGAGAACACAACCCATCACCAACCGCGCCACACTACGTGCATTGGTTGGTAGCGGCCTTTTACGCCGCTTAAGCGGCACTTTTTTAAGGCCTTCGATATCCTCACTAACTCTGCGAAACACAGACAAGTACCGTTTAACCCTGAGTATTCTGTGAGCCGGTGGTATCTTCGTCGGATGAGCTTAATCCATTTTACATAAGTCCGCGTGAAGCTTTACTCTTCTGATCCTTAAGAATATGTATATGAGTGAACTTTTTCTTTTCAGGTCCATCGACGACGCAGTTATATATGGTGCGCACTCAGCTAGAAGCGTTGATTTCGGACAAATCCGGCGGACGACGCACGCTACGAAAGGACTTGGACGCGACCACTCTAACCCAGATTGAGACGTTTCATAGGCAGAGTTTTTATTGGACTTATATGCTCAATTTGGCTGGTGAGTTTGTTTGTAATCTGAGATTCACAACCTATGTCTGAAATGGATATTTTTTATCACGCGGAAGAGCCATGCTGAAGTATATGCGGACGCACTAATTCGGTCGGCTCGTCCGAAGTGATATCGGCCTCGCAGAATACTCAGCGTGAAACCGTACTTGTACGGTGTTTCGTAAGCGACGTAAAAAGCCGGTAACACAACCAATGCGTGGACTGTACCGCGGTTGTTCACTGGCGGCGGTGTTCTCTTACCATATAAGAGAGCTACGCGGTTGTGAGTCCGGCTTTTTACTCACTCAACTCGCTCAGCGAAACAGTAGAAGCCATGTATAAGTTAAATCACCTGTAATCTCTTATTATTGTTATATAAATATATTTGTTTCAGATTCGCTTCAAAAGTGCTGCGATCTCTCTCAGCTGTGGTATCGCGAGTTTTATTTAGAAATGACAATGGGAAGGAAAGTTAATGTAAGATTTTGCTGTTTTTTTATGGAAATGGTGGTAAACGAGTAGGCGGTTCATCTATGTTAAGCGGTCCCGCCCATGGACACCCTCATTCCTTCCAGGCTCGCGGGCCTAGATAGGTGCGGTCTTTTTATGAAAGTTCCCAATTTTACATATTTTTAATATCTTTTTATATAAAATTCTCGTGTCGCGGTGTAGTTGAACTCCGCCGAAACGGCTCGACCGATTACCATGAAATTGTGTGTGCGTATTGGGCAGGTCTGAGAATCAGACAATATCTATATTTCATCCCTCTAAATGGTAAGGGTAGTCCAAAAAAACATTTTTTTGTATTAATACTTCTTCTCTATTCGATAATATATGTGGTAAGACAAGGTTTTCCGGGATCAGCTTGTATTATTTTCTTATGGTATAGCGTAGAATGGAGCAGGTGGTTCTCCTATTTGGTAAGAGAACACCGCCGCCCATGAGCAACCGCGCCACATATAACTTTTAATCCAAAATGTTTTAATTTTTCAGAAATGCACAGTCCGCCATCAGCATAACGAAGAGTGTAATGATTTGATTACGATGGAGAAGAGGATACAGTTTCCCATTGAGATGTCGATGCCATGGATTCTCACTGACCACATATTGAGAAGCAAGGAGCCGGCAATGATGGAGTAAGTAGTCCAAGGAAGTCCAAACGAGCTGTTTTTTATGCTTGGATAGTAATTGTACTGTGTTTTGTTGAGTGACAAGTGGCGTAAAAAGTCGGCAACACAAATGGTCTCCTATGTGGTAAGAGATCATTACCGCCTCGGGACGAGTTTATATCATTTTTGTTATAATTTTTAAATTCTATAGTGGACAACGGAGCAGACGGGTATCCTATATGGTAAAAGAACAGCGCTGGACATGAACAACCGCGGCACAGTCCGCGCATGGTTGTGTTGCCGGCTGTTTACGCCTAAGCGACATTTTTAAGGGCCTCGATATCATCATTCACTCTGCCAAACACAGTATAAGTACCGTTTCATGCAAGTTTTTAAGTATTCTGTGAGCACGTGGTATCACTTCGGACGAGGTGGCCCAATTAGTGCGTCAGCGTGGCTCTCCCATGGATGCGATAGTATTAAATATTAAGACAGCCACTATCCAACCCATGCAGATAACGAATAAAGTATAAATTAAATTATACTTGTCCGGACGGGGATTCGAACCCGATACCTCTCGCTCAATGGGACACTTTTTAAAACCATTAAGCTATTATGCTAGTTTCTAAAATAAAGATTTTATATTACCACAGATACGTGCTCTACCCATTGGATTTGTATAACGACTCCGCACAGTACGCGCTCACAGTGTTCCGGAAACAGTTTTTATACGACGAAGTGGAAGCGGAAGTGAATCTATGCTTCGATCAGTTTGTCTATAAGCTCTCCGAGCTTGTCTACGCCCATTATAAGCAATTGGCGTCGAGGTAAGATTATCCTTTTATTATTTTTTAATAAATTGGATGGAAAACAGACAGGAAGCGGGGAAAAGTACGCCGCCCACGGACACCGACACACATTTTGAGATTGAATTAGCATAGCCATAGTAAAGACCAAAAAGATTTATAAAATATGTCCAAAGATTTAATGAAAAAATCCAAAAATCACTGCCAAAAAAAAAATAGCTGCAAGACGCGCGAGTCTTGCAGGCTTAGTCTTGTTCTTGCTCAAGTCTTACACAGTCAGTCTTGCTCTTATACCCATGGAGGTCCGACAGTGAGGAATATGTCCAGCGGTGCACGTCCTAGAGCTGAAATGATGACTTTTAAATTTATATGACTATATTTCAGTATGTTGCTGGACAAGCGGTATCGTGGCGAATGTGCAGCGCGTGGCGCCAGCACTGGCTGTGGTGCGGGCAGATACGCGTCGCTGTTGCGTCAGCGGCATGTCGCTCTGCTCGGACGGCACGTTGACTTGTGTGCCTTGGTGAGTGGTAGCTTTACATTCGCCGCAATCCCATTTATTGTAAGCCGAACACTCAATTGTGCCAAAATAGCAAAAAAAATACTAATATCCTATTCAATTAAAATATTTGAAATAATTATTATTAATATTCTTTAAATAAATTTTTAAATTATTTATTATTAATCCTGCCTGAAGAGATATTTCCAAACCAATACGCCTCGAAGGTCTTCAAATAGTTTCGCGTAACTATACACCACAGTACAGGCGCCGTTTGATGGTGAGTATTCCGTGAGCCTGTGGTATCACTTCGGACGAGCCGGCCTAAGTGTTTCAGCATATGCATCAGCATGTCTCTCCCACGAGTATAATGAGAAGGCTATATTTGCAGGTGGCGCAGAGAATCAATGCGGATATGCATCGCGCGTTGGACGCGGCCGTAGCTAAGTTTGAGGCTGGCGATATCACTGGGGTTGTGGTGAGTACATTGTTGTAAGAATAATACGTTACCCATGAGCTACCCTGAATTTTTTTATGCAGAAATTACCCGGATTCGAACCTCGGTCTGAATAAAAGTTATATTAATCGATCTTTGGAAGGACTTGAAAATACCGGACCGGTTGCTTAATTTAGTCTTGAGAGCCATGCCAATGCACTAATTGGACCGACTCGTCAAGTGACGTCAACAGAACCGTGGGTCGGTTTGCTGAGTCCCTAAAAGTGTCGTTTAGCGACGATAAAAGCCGGAAACACAAGCAATGGTAGTTTTCATCAATTTTGTAAAAAAAACTTTTACCTTATGAGTAACAGTATCTTTCAGCATCCGATACCGTCCCAC
>DWCF01007016.1:0-11380 GCA_018230265.1 Delias oraia | reverse complement strand
GAAAGAGTATTTATATCAAACAGATTGCGATTATGCAAGTTATGGCACAAGTAAAATATAATTAGTATTTATTTAATAAATTATATACAAAAATCAAAATTACTTATTATAAAAATTAAGAAAAAAACATATTTTTACTGTTACAATAATTACATGTAATTTTTAATTTTTTTATCGTATATATCATAAAGCAAATTTTGCAGTAAAATAATTCTTAAAATTCGTCATACAAGCATCAGAGTTCAGACTTTAGTTATAACTAACAAAAACCTTTTTTAAAACAACATGTTTTATTTAATATATATAAAACCTATTTTATAAATTAAGCGACTTTAACACCTGTGTTCTTACAATCATTATCATCATCATTTCGACCGTAAGACGTATACTACTGGACATAAGCTTACACCACCATACATACCTATCGGAGGCGACCTGCATCCAGCTTCAATTTTGTTCTTACAATATTAATAATTAAAAAATATATACCATTTAAATATTTTTCATATTGAAAATTGTTTTTCAATACTTTAGTGACAATATTGTATTTTAGTTGGGATGTTATCTACCTGCAACAAGAGCAGTGTTACGTCTTTGCGATCGCATTTTCTCCAGGATTGGGTTTAATGATAGCGTCGAATTAAATGCTTCTACTTATGTGATTGAGGTATTTATTTTTAAAAGTTTTATGACCCTAGTACAAGTCAAAGTCAAATATTTTTATCCAATTTTAGCTTCAATGAAGCTCTTATCATCAGGATCTATCAGAAGGAAATTAACAGAAAAGCTAAAAACTCGGCTGTTTCTTTCTCTGTTTGCTTTTCTTTCAAGTCTATTGGAAGCTGTCTTCATTTTTCTCCAAGTAAAATATTGCGTGTTATTTGTGGTCTAATGAATTTTTGTCCACATTAAAATTAATCACGTCTCACTAATTATATTATTGTATATGTATGTATTAATATTTAATATGTATTATTACATCCTGTAATTGCAGATTCTCGAAAGGTTTATGTTTATAGTCTATTGTATTATCATCAACATAAAAAATAATAATAAAATAAAATCTTAAATAACGCTGCGATGGCGTCAAAATTTTTAAGTTTTATTTTTATTTTTTTAAAGATACAATCCCAGAATATAAAAAAAAACACAAAGATACATTAAGAACTACACAACAGACATAAAAATATGTCTAAAAAACGAAAATATTATTGTAAATTCATAAAAAAAACACATATGTGTAATAATATATAATTTAAATATCAATTTAATTTAATTAAAATGTATTTTTGAGACATGACACTAATGGCAGACACTTAAACGTCATTGAAACAAAACATGACCGTGGGAGACCGAAACTTTTTTCTAACTCTCAATATTCTTTTTTACAGATAAAAGAAGTTCAGCACATACTCAAAGGACTTACGCCATCTAGTTTAGTGATAATAGATGAGCTATGCAGGTTATACAGTTTTAAAAATAATTAAATATAATGTTCTCTTTAGTTAGGTCCTCGCGAGGGCCTAAGCCGAGGTTCGTGTCTCGCAGGAGACGCCCTTGCGCTAGCCGCGGCTCAATCCATTTCTCGGAGAGCCTACGACTCGCCCCATAAGTCCGCTAGCTGTGGAGGCCTTATGCCGAACGCGCTAGTCATTTTAAAAAAAAGTCATGACTTCGAATCCCAATTTACAAATGCATTATTAATGTCAAAATTTTAGAAGCACTTGCATCGAGGAAGGGGCCAGTATCGCGTGGGCGATTTGCGAAGAACTTCTAGCGAGTGATGCCTTTACATTTTTCACTACACATTTTCTATATCTAACAAGACTTGAGGATTTGTACTACAATGTTGTCAAGTAATTATCAGCAATTGCTTTCTTGCTTAAATGCAATTCTACCAAATCCAGGTTTTCATAACGTTTTCATACGGATATTCTATAGTTATAAATCAATATATATTTTCAGTCGTTACACTGCCGTAATACAAGAACCAGTCGGTTCACAAAACCGACTTTTGTATCAGCACAAAATTGAAGCAGGTGTTACTAATATAAATCAATATGGATTGGCTTTAGCTGAAAAGACCAGTATACCAGAAGATACTATCAATGTTGCTAAAGAGTTGGCGGAAATAATATTGAGTCGAAGAAAGGTAACAGAAAATTATAAAAATTGAGTATATTGACACTAAGTTAAATATTAAAATATATACTGATTTGTTTTAATGGTAAAGTGAACAACGGAGCAGGTGAGACAACACCGCCGCTCATGAACAGCCATGTCACAGTCCGCGCATTTGTTGTGTTGTCGGCTTTTTAACTCCGATTTTGACCTCCGATATCCTTACTCGAATTTTTAAAAATTAGGAGACAATCGAGCTCATCTATAATAATTTATCCTCCGCCCATGGACACTTAAGGATAACTGAGTAGATATTTGAATACACAAATTGAGTTACTGCTATGGTTATTTACTATTTTATAAATTATAATTTCAGTCACAGCAAAATTCAATTCATGCTAAAAGTAGCGATCGTTTACTGTATGAAGTTAACGCAGAAGTAGCTCAAGCATTGAGGCACAACGAAAGTCCCGCTACTATTAAAAACATTTTACAACGGTTCAAATCTGATCACCCAGAGATAATAGTCAATTTGCGTGATGAAAATAAAACGGGCATTTACGAAAATTCGTCCAGAGTACATACAACAACTTCAAATGATAATAAAATTAATAATTTTTCTGATAGCAACATTTTGAATGAGACAACAACACGTAACGAATTTAGTTTTGTAAATGATCCTAGCAAAGACGAAACAAAAGAAAAATCCGTGGAATTGAATACGAATTATTTGGATAAATGTACAGCGGTAACGTCATCAACTGAATTACTTAATACTCTTTTAAATAACGCTGATGCTGAATGTAACAAAACGGAAAGTTCAAAAGATTATAATCATAACGATGAAGACAACAATAGCGAAATTAATAAGGAAATCAGTAATAAAACACATCAAAGCGTTAATGATTATTCTAATAGCAATCCAAAAACATTTGACAATGATTTTGTTTTAGAAGAAAGCTTTACTAATATTAGATTAATTACGCCTAACACGCGGAGAACAAGTACTGAAAGTGACTCGGAAACAGCAATGGCTCTAACACAACAGGTTGTGGACAGTTCAGATTCAAAAAGTATAGATATTTTATCCTCAGATGAAGAATTAATGCAAGAAGCCATTCAAGAAATTAAACAAGATACGGATTTTTTAAATTGTATCTTAACTCCACCCGAAAGTTTCCGCAATGATTAACACATAACACTATAACAGTGACATATATAACATACATAAAACTATCTTTTATTTTATTTTAACGTACCTATTAAGTTTAACGTTAAGGCTCAAACCAATAAAAATTAAAAAGTTACTGTGCAAAGCCGACCTTACATATTGGTGTTATGCCCATTGTTCTTGAATAAAGGTAAAATAAAATATTTCGGTCTATTCTATGCATTATACATATATATATATCGGCTAGATTTTAATAACATAGAAGATTTATCATCAACTTGTTAGTAAAGTAAAAATTGGTACGTGTTCTGTTTTCTTATTTATTTTCTTTTTTAATTATTCAATTAAACGTATGATTAAACAAGCATTCTGTTTGATTATTTTGCAATTAACGTACTTAAAACAAGTTTCCAATTTCTAGATGTTTTTCCAAGTTCAATAGAAACATGACAAATATTTTTTAATAATTTCCGTACTAGATATAGTCTGTGATAAACTAAATGCAAATGGCCGCGCTTGGCGTGTCTAAAACAAGTTGCGTCGTTTTTCTGAATATGTGAATAAATGTTAATTTCAATGTTGTTTTTAAAGATCTATAAATAAGTGCACTTTCATCGGTGTAACAAAAGTAAGTTCTCGTCAATATGTTTATGGATTGTTTAAAACTTGTTAAAGTAGAGTTCTAAAGGTTATGTTTTGTTTATAGGGCAGCAGCGATGTCGCTGCCGCCTTACCTACTGGGGCCCAACCCCTGGGCCACCATGATGGCGCAGCAGCAACTGGCGGCAGCGCAACAAGCTGCTTTGCAAGCCCACGCCGTCGCCGCTGCAGCTGCACCGCCGGTTCCTCCGGCCCAGCCTTCAAAACCTCACCACATTCCCGAAGAGAAGATAAAAGAAAAGGGTAAGTTCACCATTTTATTCTAAAGTCGCTTATTAAAGCAAAAATCAAATTTAAAGTTACTTTTTATATATGTATACATAATCAAACGTGCCCCATATTATCCAAGGTTTCACTGACAAGAATAAGTAGAAATCTTTTCCTATGGGGTAAATAACTTGCAAAGGATATAATTTTCTATTCAAGTTTCAAATGGAAAGTGCTGTTATTGCAAACATTTATCTTAGAAAATAAATTTACCTGTTTTGTATTAAGTTATTACTTGATCTCTCATTATAATATACTCTTACTTTTTAAGTATGTATTTTCAAAGTCTCGGTTTAATGTTTAACAGCTGCAAAATGGCTTCAACTTCAATCAAAACGTTTTGCCGAAAAGCGAAAATTTGGATTTGTGGATGCACAAAAAGAGGATATGCCTCCAGAGCATATTCGTAAAATTATTAGAGACCATGGTGACATGACCAGTCGTAAATACAGACATGACAAAAGAGTATATCTTGGAGCCTTGAAGTATATGCCTCATGCTGTTATGAAGCTACTTGAAAACATGCCTATGCCTTGGGAACAGATAAGGGATGTACAAGTTCTATACCACATTACAGGAGCCATAACATTTGTTAATGAAATACCATGGGTAATTGAGCCAGTGTATATTGCACAGTGGGGTACTATGTGGATCATGATGAGGCGTGAAAAAAGAGACCGTCGTCACTTTAAGAGGATGAGATTTCCACCATTTGATGATGAAGAACCACCATTGGACTATGCTGATAATATCTTGGATGTAGAGCCGCTTGAACCTATACAAATAGAGTTAGATCCTGAAGAAGATGGGGCAGTTGCTTCATGGTTTTATGATCACAAACCATTGCTTGGTACAATCCATGTTAATGGTTCAACCTATAGGAAGTGGAATTTAAGTCTACCTCAAATGGCTACATTATATCGGCTTGCTAATCAATTACTGACTGATTTAGTAGATGATAACTACTTCTACTTGTTTGATTCAAAGAGTTTCTTCACTGCAAAGGCTTTGAATATGGCAATACCAGGAGGCCCAAAGTTTGAACCCCTGGTGAAGGATAATTCTGCCGGTGATGAGGATTGGAATGAGTTCAATGATATAAACAAAATTATCATCAGACAACCAATCAGAACAGAATACAGAATTGCATTCCCTTATCTGTATAACAATTTACCACATTTTGTTCAACTTTCGTGGTAAGTAAATGGTTTCCATGATATACTTCTAGTTTTTCTAAAAGATTAATTGCTAATGCAAATTATAACACATTCTAGGTACCACACACCAAATGTAGTATACATCAAAACTGAAGACCCTGATTTGCCAGCATTCTACTTTGATCCACTAATTAATCCAATCTCACATCGTCATTCTGTTAAGTCATTAGACCCTGTGCCTGAGGAAGAAGACTTTGTTCTGCCCGAGGAAGTGTCTCCATTTTTACAGGAGACAGCTTTGTACACAGACAATACTGCGAATGGTATTGCATTGCTCTGGGCTCCGAGACCGTTTAGCATGAGATCAGGTAAAATTTAATCTTTATTTATATACTTATAAACAGAGCTTGTAATATTTAAGTAATATACAAAACGATATCCATAATATCTTTATTTTTGGTATAATATAAGTAAAATTAAAATTCTTCAACTGATTTTGAATATTGTCATTATTTTCCTAATATTTTTATTTATTTAGGTCGTTGTCGCCGAGCCATTGATGTACCTCTAGTAAAGACGTGGTATAAGGAGCACTGCCCGCCAGGCCAGCCTGTCAAAGTTCGAGTGTCATATCAAAAGTTACTTAAATACTATGTATTGAATGCGCTGAAACATCGCCCGCCAAAACCACAGAAGAAGAGGTTATTTTCTTACTGACATTAATAAGAAAGTTTACCAATATCATTTTACTAAGTGTGTTATATAATATTTGTGTATTATTTATTTACATTTATTTATTTATTTTTAATATATATAATAAATAATACATATATTTATTTATATTCCAATATGTCTAGCTATACAAAAGTAAAATAAATCATTAATTTAAGTATGTATGTAGTCTCTAGAATAGTTAAAATGTAGAAATTAGATTTATAAGTTGTCGTAGTTGTTCTATTGCATTTATTTCTATGCTGAATTATTGATATTAATTTAAAAATAAATAAACTGCAAGTATTCATGTGACATATTTTTTATAGGTACCTATTCCGTTCCTTCAAATCAACAAAGTTCTTCCAAACAACAACCCTGGATTGGGTGGAAGCTGGCCTCCAAGTCTGCAGACAAGGTTACAACATGTTGAATCTTCTAATTCATCGGAAGAACCTCAACTATCTTCATCTGGACTATAACTTCAATTTGAAACCAGTCAAGACTCTTACTACTAAAGAGAGAAAGAAGTCCCGTTTTGGAAATGGTAAGAATTTTTTGTCTCTAAGTTACAATTTAAAATATTTTGATTTACTTTAAGATTACTACGTTTTTATTATTTGAAAAACTCTTTATAATAATTATGAGTTTGTCTTTTGAAAGAGAGGAATATGTTTAAGGTACCAGTGGATTTGTTGTTTATGTAAAACTACAAACGTTTCGCCACATGAATATGAAAGTTACGATATATGTTGTCGCGGAACTTTTTTGTAGGCATTCATATACTTCTCTTAGTTAAGGCAGTTTTCGTAAGAAACATTATCGTTTGACCGTTATTTCTTCGACTTACTTTGCAAATCTTACTACCATGTAAATGCCTTTACATTTTTCGTAAATATATAGCTTATATGCCTCACAAATAACGTAGGCTTGTATTAGTGAAAGAATTTTTAAAATCGGTTCAGAGTGATCCAGTTATTACCCCCTACAACGTCACGAACCCAATACCTCTTTTTTAATATTAGTATATTTAGATGAGGAAACAGTAGATTTTACTATATTACCAAGTTTTGACTTATTAAGATTATACTATTATCAATAATATTAATAATAATTACTTACTAAATAGAATTGTTTAAAATAGAACATCGCCCTGTGTGGCGACAATTCAAGTATCGTCTACTGAAATGAATTGTGTTACTACCATTTGCAAATTTCCAGCATTCCATCTCTGTCGAGAAATCCTTCGACTGACCAAATTAATCGTCGACTCCCACGTCCAATACCGCCTGAACAACGTGGACTCATTCCAGTTGGCCGACGGTCTCCAGTACATATTCGCACACGTTGGCCAACTCACCGGCATGTACAGATACAAATACAAGCTTATGAGACAAATCAGAATGTGCAAGGATTTGAAGCATCTGATATATTACCGCTTCAATACTGTAAGTAATTTTTAATCTTAGTATTATTTCTTTGTAACTCTTGTTTCCAAAAACGTCTCCGTGTATTTTAATATTGAACGAATATTTGGAAAATAATTTTATTCAAATGCCTTATATTTTGTATCTATTTAGAAAATGTATAACAAAGTTGCTCAACCTTTTTTAATAGACTAAAAACCGCCAAATCTATTTTTGTGGACCTCCGACGCTTTTTTTAGCTTTTAGGGCTTTTCCAATAGAAAATCTAGATTTTCACTAACACTAGACAATCCAGTACAAAACACTTGAAGTAACAGTGGGAATTTTCTGACTTGGTTGCGCGGGTAGTTGTGTTGCCCGCGGCCATATATTGACCAGTCTTTATGTATAAGTATCAATTGTGAAAACATAAGGAATCCTATTTTCCTCTACCAAATAACCGTCTTTTATATACCCGTACAGATTAATTAGAAAATAATTTTATTCACGTTGAAATCTTAATATATAAAGGACATTTGATATTTGTCCTATATATTTTTGTATTACATGATAAAATGAATAATTTTCATATGTTGTGGACACATAAGGATTGTGTTTCCTGTGCCTAAAAAGGTGTTTTTTCCAGGGACCTGTATCGAAGGGTCCAGGTTGTGGCTTCTGGGCACCCGGCTGGCGAGTGTGGCTTTTCTTCATGAGAGGTATTACTCCACTGCTGGAGAGATGGCTGGGCAATTTGCTATCCAGGCAGTTTGAAGGACGACACTCCAAAGGTAAATATTTTAGGAAATCCTAATATTATAAAGTGAAAGTTTGTAGGTATGGATGGATGTTTGTTAGTCTCTCACGTAAAGACTAGTGAACATATTTTAATGAAACTTTGCAATAATATAGGTCCTACATCAGAATAACATAGGATATGGTTTATAATGATATTGTATCTGTGTAAATTGGTTAAAATTTAATAAGAATGGTCTCGTAAATGGGACTTGGTAAGTGGCGTACCGTGCAGAGCGATGTCTGCCGAGTCAACTAGTTTTAATATACATCTATAAATTTATATTATGCAATAGAAGTTTATTTCAATCTATTTTTGTGTTTGAAATCAATCATTTTTGTTTCTGAATCTCTTAAGATTTTATCTTAAAAAAAGCCCATTCACTAATAAAAATGCCCTTTTTTGCATTAGGTGTCGCCAAAACGGTGACAAAGCAGCGTGTTGAATCTCACTTCGACCTCGAGTTGCGCGCGTCTGTGATGCACGATATTGTTGATATGATGCCGGAAGGTATCAAGCAGAATAAAGCCAGGACCATTTTGCAACATTTGTCTGAAGCCTGGCGGTGCTGGAAGGCTAACATTCCATGGAAGGTACTAAAATAATAAATAATAATAAAATCTCTAAACATCACACTTGTACTACATCGTATATCGTTTAATAGACATAAAAAACATTACGGCTTGGAAACTTTCAAAACCAGAGTGATAGTCATAAAAGTCCGACAACGCAACAGCGTTCGAGCAACGGTTTAGGGTGTCCATTAGCGTGGGCCTCATTTTTCTAGGAGGATCATTTCTGCTCGTTTGCCTCCGTTTTCATTAATACCACCGGCATCAACCAAATCCGACAGCCAAACCGGTTATCCATGGTCAGCGTTGAACCGTTACCATTAAACGAGGATGGGTCTGCTACTTTCTCCGCTATAAAATAAAAACCAATTTAAAATGCCCTATAACAGGGGTTTCCAAAACTGCAACGTAGAAAGTCGAGCGTCGATTCTTATGTTCTATCATTCCAAAGCACAAGTATTATTTTTAACCGAATACAACTATTATTTACCGACTTGGAGACCTTCTATAGCGTACACCTTCTTTAAAGGCTGGTATCGCACCCGCAGCCCTGCAAGGGTTGGGAGTGTCCATGGGCGGAAGACCGCTTGTCCTAGATTAGCCTCCTGCTCGTTTGCCACCGATAGTATACAAAAAATACAATAAAATTATGCGCTACGCCGCTATATTTCAACTTGTAGCCATTTTAATTTTTGTTTCTGTATTACCTAATATTATTGTATTACCTATAAGTACCACTTTTTTTCGACTGTATTTTTGTCAAATAGCGTTTCAAAATATTAACGTTTTGTAGCTTCACTATAATAATATTATTAAATTTAATTATAAACTGTATTTTACCCGATAGTTTATTGATCCACCAGGTTCCAGGCCTACCGACGCCAATCGAGAACATGATCCTACGGTATGTGAAAATGAAGGCCGATTGGTGGACAAACACGGCACATTACAACCGTGAAAGAATACGCAGAGGCGCCACAGTGGATAAGACGGTGTGCAAAAAGAACTTGGGTCGACTAACTAGGCTCTACTTAAAGGCCGAACAAGAGAGACAGCACAACTATTTGAAGGTGACGCATCTTACTAAACATGATCCTTAATGATTATGTTTTTAATTATGTATTATTGTACATATATTTTTTTTATTGAAACTTATTTTCCAACTGTTTCTTGTTTCGAATCACTGATTGTTTAAAGTTTAAACGATTAAGTATTACGTAACGTGATTTGGGATAGGGTGTCTATGCGTTACAGTGGTAATGTTTCTTTGTTTTTAATAAATATAACGTACTCTTGTGCTCGCGACGCTAAAGTCAAGTGGTCGCCGATGTCGCGTGTAAGTTGCCGCTACATTTTAAAACTTAACACGTGGTTTGATTCTCCCCACCCGTTTACCAATGATAAGTCGCCCATAGACAATGAAAGCAGATAAAACTGATAGCGGCTAAAAAAACAATACGCATCTCTTGCGAGTTTCATTTTAAACAATACTGTTCGCATATAATATTTCAGCGACTCTCCCGTACTTCGGACAACTTTTGGTTAATAGTCACCTGGGTGTAACGTTTGGGAGGGTACAGAGAAATGTAACGGCGCGTTATTTGTCTTCAAAAATTGCGTTTCGTAATACTAGAACGCTCCTATATGTGATTTAATTTTTCAGGACGGGCCGTACATCTCGCCCGAAGAAGCGGTTGCAATATACACAACAACGGTCCACTGGCTGGAGTCCCGTCGATTCGCACCAATTCCATTCCCTCCGCTTTCATACAAACACGACACGAAGCTACTGATTCTCGCCTTGGAGCGGCTGAAAGAGGCGTACAGTGTTAAATCCAGATTGAATCAGAGCCAGCGGGAAGAGCTGGGACTAATTGAACAGGCATATGACAACCCTCACGAAGCGTTGTCTAGGATAAAGCGGCATTTGCTCACTCAGAGAACGTTCAGAGAGGTAAGGTTTTATACTAGCTGACCCGAAAAACATTGTTTTGCCATATAAATATTAAAGTTGATATATAGGCTGTTGTGGCATTATCAAGATCTCTAACTTTATACAATTTAATCATATATCTCTCGTCGTTAAGGCAGCTTTCGTATAAACATTGTTCGAGCACTTTTCTTCGACTTCCGACTACAACGAAACAGTCTAATGATTTTTTTTTGGTTAATATACAGCCTATGTAACTCACAAATAACGTAGCATTATATTGATGAAAGTATTTTCAAGATTGTTTCGGTAGATTTCAAATTAAAACATATATTCAGTTTTCAAATTATAATAACATGAGGTTAACAACCGTATTTATTTCATCACTTAAATACTGGATTTACGTTTAATATTTATAAGTTTTGGTATTGAACGAAGTGATGAACCGCGTAGGGGTCCTGAAACCAGAGAAGCCCTGTGCTCTGGGGGCGGACGTTGGACCGAGTCCGTGTGAGCCCAAGGGGGCGATAGTACCCAGACAATCGCCCAGCCACTGTCAAGCCTGTCCAAAGACCGATAAATTATAAAT
>DWCF01007015.1:0-11382 GCA_018230265.1 Delias oraia | reverse complement strand
TTTTTTTTAAAGATTCGTTAAAAAAGAGGCGCAATGCTGGGGGTTGCCGCGGCCCTTGGACTTCCATGAATACCTGTCGCAGGCGACCTGCTTCCAGCGTCTTCTGGAGTGCGTTATAATATTTTAAAAACATGCTTTTTTTAGTCTGTAGATATAGATACGTAACTTAGTATGGAACAATACGTACATGTGTTGTGTTTCGCTAATGAGTGAGGACATTGGTAGCCCTTGAAATTATATCGTTTAAGCGGTGTAAAAAGCCGGCAACACAAACAAATCACGGTGTTCTCTAACCATATAGGACCACCTGCTGCGTTGTCCGCTATATTTATATGATGTATTGTCTTTGGTTGACGCTATCACTTTTGAAATAAGCAATCTGTCCTTTTATGTGAATAATAGTTTTCCCCAGTGTTTTTTATTAACTGGCTGGTGTTTGTTAATTTGTGGCATTGGCAACACTGGTTGTATCTCCATTTAACTTTGTTTATATTATTGCTCGATTCATTGACGTTATCTATGTAAATATCATTATATTGACACTGGCTAAATTGTGCTTGCCAATTAAATAAGAAATTATATACATATGATTATCATAATTATCAGTTATATTCGACATGAATTCGTCAAGTACAAACATGCGTTGTATTGGATGTTTTAGTGAAGAAAATGTAACGAAAATCAAAATACAAACTGAACTTTTACGCGTTGTTTTTCGGGTATTAATTGGATTTTCTTGTGAAAAAACCCTAAACCTATAATCTTTCATTCAATACATATTTTAGACCTTGTTCATAATGTTTTTACAATTGTAAAAATTTCTTTTACAGGATAATACTTTAAATCTATGTTACATTTGCAAGAAATTGGCTCAAAATGTTGATTTATTTGTGCAAACAGTCCATAGTCATCAAATTCTACTACAGAGCTTATTAAATGTAAGTTTAATGTTATTTACCTGTATTAAATCATAAGTTAAGTTTTGCATTAAAGAAATTTACTATTTTGGAATAAATATAGAAAAGAAAAATACTTCTAACCATTCTGCGTTATTTTAACTTTTCTAGAAATATTTAGATTGTTTCTAACAACTTAGATAGTAGAGATATACTGCTGTGTAGCATGAAACTATATTTTTTTTTCAGATTCCAAATACAGACATTAATATTGAACCTCAACCATTTATAGAATTACAAACTAAAGTAATAGAACTAGATTACCATGAAATAGAAGAAACCATTCCATATGTTAAATCTGAAAACATTGCAGTAAAAATAGAAATTAATAATGGCCAAGATGATGAGGAACCATGTGATGAAATACAGGATACTTGTAGTGAATTGCAGGAAATATGTGATGAAATGCAAGATATTTGTGATAATATACCAGGTATGTTTTATATTATAGTTAATACAGTACAAAATCAAAAAATAATAAAATGAACTTTTTATATCACACTTATGATGAAACCATGTCTCTTTAAAAATTAATTGTATCTTTCAGATTATAATGTGCCATTAATTGATCAAGTCGACTTTTTAGTTGAAGATTTTAAAACAGAGCATAATCATTTAAATAATCATAGCAATACAAGGCTGAAGCATACTTTGAAAAAGAAAACTACTAAGAAAAAACAAAAGAAAGTGTCGTTAACTGAAATAATAGATAAAGTTGATGGTTAGTAGTTATATATAATTATTCTGTAAGAGGATTTGTCAAAAGTATCCAACATGAGCAAAAAGAGTAAATAACATTTATATACATAGTCCATGTCCTATAAATACTATTTAAATTTAATCTTTATTGTTACATTATATCTTAAATTTCTTTTTATATGCACTAATAGGACTAAACATATTTGATACAAAAATGGAAAAAAATTAGCAGGTGGCTCACTTGATATCTGTAAAATATTGATAAAATCTTTCTGTGATGATTCTGTCTCATTTTGCCATTTGAAAAATCAGTGGGATAGTGAAAGAATATTTAAATCATTTTTTTAAATAGAGCAAAGTATATATTAAGGGCTAATGTATGTTAATTTAACATGTATTTCTAATTTCAGAATCTAGTATAGTGATATTAAGTCTAACGAAAGAAGAGGTTATGATGGAAAGAAAACAATTATCAGCGAACAATCTTTACCTATCAGCCAACTACAAATGTACAGACTGTCTCAAAGGATTTGTTTATAAGGATATATATGACAGACATATGAAGTTGCATTTAGAGGTGAGTTTTTAGTGTTTTTATGGTATAGCAGACAATGGAGCAGGTGGGTCTCCTATATGATAAGAGAACACCGCCACCCATGGACAACCGCGCCACAGTCCGCGCATTGGTTGTATTGCCAGCGTTTTAGCGGCATTTTTAAGGGCCTCCAATATCCTCACTCACCCACCGAAACATACTAGAAGTACTCTTTCAAGTACAACTACTACTTCGCGCTGAGTATTCTGTGAGCCCATGGTATCACTTGGGACGAGCTAGCCCAATTAGTGCGTTAATATATGCTTCAGCATGGTTCTCTCATGGGTACTCGGCATGATTAAAAATAGAAATAAGGAAACATGTTCCTAATAGTACAATTTAATAGCAATGCCACGGGTACTAGTTTCGATCCATCTTTTATTTATGAAAATAGTTTTATTTATGTAATACGAGGCTCACTTAGGACAAGTTCCTCCGCCCATGGACACCTGGAATCCTAATTGGACCAGCTCGTCTGAAGTTATATCATGGGCTCACAAAATTCTCAGCATCAAATAGTACTTGTACTGTTCTTAGCTGAATGAGTGAGGACACTCGAGGACCTTGGAATTATGCCGCTTAGGCGGCGTAAAAATCCGGCAACACAACAGAAGCGCGGATTGTTGCGAGCTTGGCTATGGGCCAGATATATTATTTAAAAAAATTATCGACTTATCAAAATTTATCATATTTTTACAGGCTTTATAATATTTGAATGTGTGTTTCAGAGTACTGGTCAGTTTGTGTGTACCATTTGTAAACAGAGGAGGAATTCGGTTGATAAATTGGAGCGGCACAAGAGAATGCATTTTATGTAAGTTTTTCTATTCAAGTGAGGTTTTATTGTAAATGAGTTGATACCAAGCCCTCTGCAAGTATTATTAACATTAGTGGAGGATGCAAACTTATTGTAAAAAAAACTGGTAGAACTAGATGATATTGGATAGTGAGAAAGTATTCAGTTTCCAAATGACTGTACAATCACCTTGAATAGTTTTATATAATATAATTGATAGGTATTATAAAAGTCAAGGATATACAAATCTGTACATTATGTAAAAATCATTGCCTTTTGCGTTGTAAATGTATAAATAAAAAATGGGTTCATCTATCTAAATCATATGTTTAGGCTTCGTTTGGACTATTTAGTATAATGTGAAGTTTACACAAAATCGGTCGAGCGGTTCTTAATTTTTTATATTTTTATAAGAAACGGTGACAAACGAGCAGGTGGCTCACATACGGCAGCGGTCTTCCGCTCATGGACACATCTAGCCCTTGCAAGAGCGCGGGTGCGTTTCCGACCTTTAAGGAATATGTACTTTCTTTTCTTGAAGGTTCCCAAATACTGAATTCCTTAATTACATTTATTGTATCAAATGGGCTAATGTAATTCACCCATGGGAGAGCTATGCTGACGCATGAATTAGGCCGACTAATCTTAACTGATACTACGGGCTCACAGAATACTCAGCGTGAAACGGTACTTGCACTGTGTTTCGCAAAGTGAATGAGGATATCGAAGGCCCTTAAAAGTGCCGCTTAAGCGGAGTAAAGTGCCAACAACACAACCGATGCGTGGACTGTGGCGCGGTTGTTCATGGGCGGCGCTATTCTCTTACCATATTGGAGACCCACCAGCTCTATTTTACGCTATATATAAGAAAAAAAATGAATTCAATATATTTTTGTGGATAATTTTGTTTCGGGGATATTGCTGTCAAATTGTAACTTTTTATACTTAGCGAAGCAAGAGCCGGGTCTCTAGTGTTGTATATTTATGTTGTTTAATTCTTTTGATTGTATTTCACTACCAGTACCACCATTTCCATTTAACAACATAGTTATATAAATGTATTATTATTAAATTTCAGACGTCACAAATGCCAAGAGTGCGGTCTCATACGAAACCACCAAGCCACAATAAAGGATCACTACATTTCGATGCATAAAAAGCAACATGCACAGTATGTGTGTACAGAGTGTTCAAAAGTATTTTTGTGAGTATGTTGTATGCCTCTAAAAAACCATGTATTTATCGTTTTCATCGTTATATAGAAAAACTAAGTTTTTTAAATACAGTATGTATTTAGAAAACCGGTATTGTTGGTGCTTTACCGTGTTGATTTGTAAAAATCGTTCCAGAAACAGCGGGGCGCTTCGCAAACACAGACACTACAGGCACAAGAAGAATCGCGTCACGTGCGACGTTTGCCTCAAGTCCTATGTGAACAAGTGCTATTTGAGGAGGCACATTGAGCTGTGAGTGTTTTTTATGTTATAGCGGATAACGTAGCAGGTGGGTCTTCGACCATACGCAACGTGCGACAGTGCGAGCATTGGTTGTGTCCGGCCTTCTACGCCGATTAAGAAGCATTTTTTAAGGGTCTCCGATATCCTCACCTCACTCAGTGAAACACAGTAGAAACACCGTTTTAAGTACAATTACCATTTAACGCTGAGTATGCTGTAAGACCGTGGTACAATTTCGGATGAGCCGGCCCAATTAAAGCGTCAGCATATGCCTCAGCGTGGCTCTCCCACGGGTGCGACACTATTAAAACACTCGCCCGTCCACTGTCAAGCCCTTCCAGAGACCGAATAAATTTCAAATTGTCCGGATCGGGATTCGAACCCGATACCTCACGCTACATGGTAGTCTTTTAAAACCATTTGTGAATGACTAGCGCAAGGGCTTCTCCTCCGAAACTCCTCCGAACCTTGGCTTTGTGGTCGTCAGGAATGAAGTCGCAGTGATGTTTTATTGAGTAAAGATTTTTTGACTTGATGTTCGTTTTCAGACAGCATTCGACAGACAACGCTTTCAGCAAGTGGGAAGAGTCGCGATGGAAGTACAAGTGTGAGGAGTGCGGTAAAGCGTTCGCAAGTCCGTCGCATCTCAAGAACCATATGGGAAAGCATTCTGATACGAGGAGTTTCTACTGCGTGGAGTGTAACAAGTTAGTTGTGTCTAATAAATGTGTGGTTTTTTCGGTGGCAAATAAGAAGGAGGCTCACCTAGGGCAAGCGGTCCGCCCATGGACATCCCCAGCCCTTGCAGAGCCGGTGCGTTGCCGGCCTTTAATTAAAGTCCCCAAAGAAAAAAAAAGAAAGCCCTTTTCTTGAAGGTTCCCAAGTCGTATTGGTTTGGAAATAGCGCCGCTGGCAGCTGATGTTTTTACGGCATTTTGTGTAACGACAAACATCGAGGTGGAAGTGATGAAACATTCTGCCTTAATGTTCGAAAAAGTTTCATGTTGTTGCGGAGAGCATTGCAGGTGGGTCTCCTATATGGTTATGCCTCATTTACATTCAGCCCCTATCGCTGCTCCTCGTGCTGCCGGCAATAATTCTGTAGTGCTATCAAGTCCACTGCTGGACATAGGCCTCCCCAGGTAGTGTTATAGTTGAGATAAATCATTTCAGAACGTTTAAAACGGAGATTTCGCTGAAACAACATTTGAAAAGGTTGCCGCACGTCGATTATTCGG
The DNA here is from genome assembly GCA_018230265.1 of Delias oraia. Taxonomy (NCBI): domain Eukaryota; kingdom Metazoa; phylum Arthropoda; class Insecta; order Lepidoptera; family Pieridae; genus Delias; species Delias oraia. Next base: position 5,641 of record DWCF01007015.1, on the reverse strand, counting down.
AGTTACCGTAAGTATTTTTTTAAACTCGAACTTGGGATATGCGGTTTACCGCCCATGGGCACATCTAGCTTCTGCTGGGTTGCGGGCGCGGTACCAGTTTTTTTAGGGATAGTTTACGCTCTTTTCAAGGTACCAAAGTCGTATTGGCAAGAAAATATCTGTACAGGCAAAGATCGTTTAGTCGCTATAGTAGTTGGGCGCGGTCGATTTGGGCGGCCCCTTTTTAGGCGCAGGCTTCTTTCTTCCTGTTGCGCAGTACAGATTTAAGATTCAACTAATTTTAATAATATCTTTTATATTAATTTAACTACAAGATAAATGTGGAAATTTTTATCCTAAAATCTCTCCAGAGCGGACACATCTCATAAATAATTATTTTACTGAGAACCGGTCGGTGTCCTGAAAATACCTGTAACGATCGCGTAATTCCCAGGGTAGCGTCATCATTAAAGTGTATATTTGTATTTTATAAGTGCATATTGTATTGGTCTGGGGATTGAAACAAATATTTTTTTATAGTACAGCGGAGAGCGGAGCAGGTAGGTCTCCTATATGGTAAGAGTACACCGCCACCTATGAACAACCGCCCCACAATCCCCGCACTGGATGTGTTGCCGGCTGTTTACCCCGCTTAAGCGGCACTTGTAAGGGCCTCCGATATCCTCACTCACTCTACGAAACACAGTATATGTACAGTGTTTGTATGTATACAAATAAACAAATACAAAATTTTTCAGCCTCGAATGCGACCAATGCGAGAAGCGGTTTCGCGTGAAGAGGGACCTGGCGAGACACATGAACAGAATACATCTCGGTACGAGGCCGTACCAGTGCGACAGGTGTGAAAAGGTAACATACAAACAGATTTTACATGTGGGAGAACCATGTTGAAGCATATGCTGACGCACAAATTGGGCCGGCTCGTCCGAAGTGATCCCACGGGCTCTTAGTATACGTGAAACGGTACTTGTACTGTGTTTCGCAGAGTGAGAGGATATAGGAGGCCCTTAAAAGTGTCGCTTCAGCCGGCGTAAAAAGCCGGAAACTCAACCAATGCGCGGACTGTGGCGTGGCTATACTATAAAAAAAAGGTACTCGCCTGACTGTCAAGCGCTTTTAAAGGTCCAATTTTGATGACATCACTGGAGCATAGATCACCGCTCGGCCATGAAATTGTCCGACCTTTTTCCGAAAAATATGATCAATTCGGTTTTCTTTCCAGGGATACGCAGACCAATGGAGTTTGACTGAGCACATCAGATATAAACACGAGGGCCTAATAAAACCGAGGAAGTATCCGTGCAGCATCTGCGACAAGGTTTTTAAGGTATTTTTTTCAATGGGAGAGCCATGTTGAATCATATGCGGATACACAAACAGGGCCGGCTCGTTCAGTCATACTACGGAAGGAATACCACCGTAGAGTATTGTACTGTGTTTTGATACCTCACTAACTCAACGAAACTTATTACAAGTACAGTTTCAGGCAGAGTATTCTGTGAGCCCGTGTAATCGCTTTATATGAGCCGGCCAAATTAATGCGTCAACATGGCACTTCCACTCGCCGGCCACTGTCAAACCCACCCAAAGCCCGAATAAATTATAAATGGTAGGCTTATAAAATAGCTTTGTGATGACTTGAGGAATTAGTTAATTTTTGTTTGTAATAAGTTTTTAAATTAATGAAGTTTGTAATAAGCAAAGTAAGGCATGACAATTGACAAATGAAAATTGTCGATTCTGGATTCAATATAAAACTTATTTGTATTTAATTAATAAATGTTTAAACCAATAAATAACCCATCTTCTTGCATAATATAACAATCACTTAGCTAAGAGGCTTCAAAAGCTGATGCTAAGATCGCTGCCCATGGACAATTGCACCGCAATCTCTGCTTTTGTTGTTACCGGTTCAGCGATAAGCTAATTGAGTATAGCCTACTGTACAAATTTCAAGCTGGTATTTCCGAGATGATTTCTTAAAAATATGTTCTCTACAGACGAACAGCACGTGTAAGATGCACATGCGCACGCACACAGGCGAACGCCCGTACAAGTGCACGAAGTGTCCAGCCATGTTCACCCAGTCGGGTGTTCTGAACACCCACGTGAAGTTGGTGCATTTGAAGCTGACGAGGGATGGCCGACCTAAGCCCACTGCTGATCGGACCCTGGAATGAGTGGTGTTTGGTACTCTTTTATCATGAGGTTTTGCTGAGTGATTGATGATATCGAGGACCCATAAAAATGCTGCTTAAGCAACTTAAAAAGCCGCCAACACAACCGAAGCGCAGATTGTGTGCAGAAGTTTCCATGCAACTTTGTCTTCTATGTATTAATTTATGTTATAATAAGCTTTCTTTAAAGCTTTTATTTCAGTTCTTCTAAACTTTATGGAAACTCATCTAATAAAAGTTAGTTTAGGCGACTCGTTAAACCAACTCGAACAATAGTTCCGTATTGTCAATAGCAGAAATGAAACTTAGAAATTGGTTACTTAATTTTTCCAATGTATATATATGTTGACAGTAAAATTGTTCAAATTATATTCATCGTTTTATTTGTATTTATTCAATTAAAAATGTAGCCTACATACGGGGAACTTTTGCAAGTCAATTTACATGAAATAGTCACCATTTGTTCGGAAAAACCAACAAGAAACTCCTAGGGTTTAAATTTTTTTATCGCCAAATTTACAATTGCTATTTTTAAAGATACCAGTTGGTGCTTGTGCAGAAATTTCCATGCATCGCTGTCTTCAATTAATTGATTTACGTTATATAAGCTTTCTTATTTAAAGTATTTTTTACAAAATTCTTGAATTTACTTTCTGTATCTTTCGTTTCTCAAGAAAGTATATTTTAGTTATTTAAAACTAGGTACAGCTATTTTAAAGTCTTGAACATGACTGTCCACCGCTCTCCGTGGGAGAGTTATCCTGACGCACTAATTTTGCTGGCTCGTCCGAAGTGATACCACAAGGTCACAAAATACCATTACCGTACCATTTGTACTGTCTTTCTCTCAATGAGTGAGGATATCGAAGGTTTTTGAAATTATACCTCTTGAGTGTAAAAACTCGGCAACACAGCCAACATGCCTAACTAGTTTATCTATAGAAATGTAAATCGTACACCTATTACAAAAAATAAGTTCTTACTTAACTGAATTATTTTTTAAATGAAATGAAATATTTTATTCAACATGAATACAAAAATTCAGTTGAACGTCAAAATCCGTCTAGCACTGGTTCCAAGTGAAGCCCCCTGAGAAGAACCGGCGAAACAAACTCAGTGGGTGTAAGTTTTTGGCTTCCGTGAGATACTTAAATTATAACAAAAATTATCTCTGAGAATATCTGGCAATAACATCTTATTCCCAAGGCGTGTCATCATTTACAAAATCATCACTATAGTATGCTTTATCACACAAACGATCTTAATAGTTTTTTTTTTCAATTTATTTACAGAGAGTTTGGACGTTTCTGGGATCCTATTGTAAAAGCGTATCGCATTACCTCTAAACAACCTCAAAGACTTACTGAGTCTGAGCACTGGTGAAACCAGTCTCCGATTATGAATATCGCTTTTCCTGTCATAATAATTTATATTTCTTCGAACATACATTACATTCTCCATCAAGTTTTGAGATGCTACATTCAAGACACCTATTTCTCTAAATTGATCTCTAACTGTTGTAAAATTACGTAGTGAATTGTGACAAAAATATATTTGTATATCGGATAGGAATAATCAATCTAAGCCTAACCTAAGATCTAAGAAGACCATTCAAACATTACAAATTTTTTTTCTATAGCGGACAACGGAGTAGTTGGGTCTCCTATATTGTAAGAGAAAACCGCCGCCCATGGACAACCGCGCCACAGTCCAGGCATTGGTTTTTACGCCCCTTCAGTCATTTTGTAGGTCATCCGATATCCTGACTCACTCAGCGAAACAGTAAAAGTACCGTTTCACGTTAAGTGTTCTATGAGCCCGTGGTATCACTTCGGACGAGCCGGCCCAATTAGTGCGTCCGCATGTTTCAGCATGGCTCTCCCACTGAAAAAATTCTCTCCCACGGGTGGATATAATATAAAGTGAATATAATATTAAATCGATTTTGAAGTTCACACTAAAAAATGCTTTTGTATTGATCATTTTTTTCCCGGTATTGAATTTATAACGCCAACGCACTACGGCGACAGTTAAATGTAATGTTGTAAGGTGGGGCAAATAGATCCCACGGGAGCGACAGAAAACATCCTCTCAGCCCGGATGTCAGGGATCCGTTGGGATACACGGAGTGATATCGAACGATATATCCGAAGTTTATTGGATGTCCGCTATTTTGTTTGCGTATTATATTTCATATTACATTTATTTAAATATTATCGCGACGCAAGAATTGTCATGAATAATGCAAAGAATAGAAGTAACTCAGTCTAAGTTTACTGAAAACAGCAGAAAGCGGGATTTGCATTTTTCTGACCACCTTTACAAATACAAACAATATGATGTCATACGCGATAAAATACAGTCGAATATGAACCTCAAGTAAAAACACTATTTTATTGTAAAAAGACAGTCCAGCCGTCAATAATCAAAATTTTCTATATTAATTTAAAAACCCATGGGAAAGTCATGCTGACGCACTTATTTCCTCAACTCGTTTATAGTTACCACAGCCTCACTGAATTATTATTAATATTTCGCTTAGTGAGTTAGTCTATTGCTAAATTATATCTACTTAACTGGTGACGCTTAAGTAGCGTAACTCGACGTCTGAGCTCCTATTTTCCGTGTTGGGTGGTGTAATGTTTCACTGGAGCCACCTTAGCTCTCCACAAAACTTCAGTTCGGATTCCCAGCGTTCTCGGAGAGCGGTCTCGGACTCCCGAGGTGATGTATCCTGTATACTGCAACTCCTGTATACTCCAAAAAGACGAGCTGCTGTTTCGTTCTCCTCCATGCACGCTCTGCATAGGGTGCTATGTGTTACACTTATAATATTTTATTTGTTAAAGATATCATGTCCAGTTAATCAGTTTGAATTAATAGTGTAGTAGTTTTAAATTGTGCATTAGTATTTCGTAATTAGGGTTTTCTCATAATGAATTGATGCTAGGAAGCGCTTACTTCGCTCGTCGACACTTACTGTGATGAGACCAGTAGCTGGAGTGTTGCCTCCGGGTTCGCTATCTGATAAGACTACGGAGTTGGCCAAAGGGGATCGGAATTTTTGATTCCGGTCCCACCGGGTTCATATCCGAGCCACTCCTGGCTAACTCGTCTACTGTATTGGTGGGTCACCATTAGGGATACCCGCCTGTCCCGTTCTCCGCTATATAATTAAGAAAAGGTTTTGTTTATCTATAGATCCCATGTTATTGTACGAGCGCGTGTAAGTCCTGCGAATGTTGATCGCATGTTAACACGTAGCTAGTCGGAAAACAATAATAATCACTTCCTAACTTCCTAGCGAATTTAAGTTTATCGTCCGAATACTTCATACTACTAACATATTTTATCATGTTGGAGTCTAAAGTTATTTACTCGGTGATTTCAAGTAGATTTTTATGATGTATTTTTATGGTATAGCGGATAACGGAGCAGGTGGGTTTCCTATATGGTAAGAGAAC
>DWCF01007014.1:0-11384 GCA_018230265.1 Delias oraia | reverse complement strand
TATGACCAAGCGTCTTTAGGGGAGGCCTATGTCCAGCAGTGGACTTGAATGGGCTGATGATGATGATGATGATGATGTATAGAATGTTTATTTAAAAAAATATATGGATTGGTAATGTATGAACTGGCTGTAATAATAATAGTGACAAAAGTAATTTTTATTTAGAATACTGGCGATCAAAGTCTGACAATTGAAACAACTGAGAGAATCAAGCTTTGTTTTTAGTATATTTTACTATAATTGTACCTACATATATTTTGGTGACGACGATGAGTGACGGTGGCCCGAATAAAGTAAAATAATTGTATACTAAATATCATTTGTATGACAATAGTTATGAGCTTCGTGACCAATTGGTCTTTTATTGAAATTAAATTTTAATTAAATGCTCTTTTATTCGGTCTATAGATGAACTTCATAGAGGTCGGGAGAGTATCTTAATATTGTCTTACCCGTGAGAGAAGTAAGTGTAAGTGTGTAGTATGTAAGTCTTACCCGTAAGTGGACCGGCTTGTGTAAAATAAACAACTAAAAGCTTGTATTTCGCTGAATAAATAAGAATATCGGAGACCCCTAAAATCATGCCACTAGTGCGGTTGTCCCTGGGCGGCGGCGATCTCTAAAAATTTACCAAAAAGGAGATTGCATTCCTTCTTAGGGTCTCCGATATCCTCACTCACTCAACGAAACACAATAGAATATTTATATATTAATATTTCAAGTACAGGTATAATTTCACTCTGAATATTCTGTCAAATCGTGGCGTCACTTCGGACGAGCCGGCCAATTAGTGCGTCAGCATATGCTTTAGCATGGCTCTCCCACGGGTGAAAAGGAGTTTAGGTGTGAATGAGTACATTTAAAATGAGCTACTATAGAGTGAAAAGATTAAACAACTGTTTTTATTAGTCTGTCGCCACGTGTAATGCCATTGTTCTATTAGCTTGCACCATGTGTTGCAATGCGGGCTTTCGCTACAGAGAAAGATTAATGTGTATTGTTTTGTTCTGTTTTTTAAATTTCAACAAAGTGTATTCATTACACATATTAATTCGGCAGTTCGAATTGCACAACGTAACTCTGATTAAAACTTTAATTTCCATTTTCCATAACATATATACGTTACGAGTCAATTGGATGACGCATTTATAGTTAATTTTTTAAACTTTTAATACTTTGCAATCTATGAAATGTAAATCACCTTAAACTCATATATTTTCAATTTTAATTTGATATTATTGGACTTTTAATTGTAAATTTATCTAATATAGATTTAGGCCTATGCCATTAAGTGCTTTACATGGAGGATCGAATATATTTTAAACTCGTAATAAATACTCTTATCATCATCATCATCAGCCCATTCGAGTCCACTGCTAGACATAGGCCTCCCCCAAATAAAATAAAAGTAAAAAAATATATAGGTTAGTGCTGAATTGTAAGATACATACTTATTACATACTTTCAAATGAGATATTTACATACGAGCGATACAAACGAATAAAGAATTGGAAAAAATCTAAAAATGTACAGTTGCGTTCCAAATTAACCGAGTCGACCTTTGGAAAAGCGAATTTAAATTTTTCAGTGGACGCAGTGAAAATGTTCGTGGAACAGCTAACCTCTTTGCGGGAGCGCAGGACATTCTCGTTTATTGGTACAATGAAATTAGCATAGTAATGAAAAATATTGGTCGGCGCGAGACCTACGCCCGGCATGTCCGTCCCAATTTCCAACCACTCCGAATAAAACAAGAATTACCTACTTAACCGATATTATTATATAAATATTAAGGAATTCACGTAGGGCTATCATATTTAGAAAGTAATTTTTGAATTTACATTACATACCAATGTGTTCTTTTACGTGTACCCAATGTACACAACTATTGCACTGTTATAATTCATAAAATAATGTCTTTCTTTAAATTATAAATAAAGATGCTAGCTTATATAAATAAATTCTGTATGCCTATGCAAATCATTTATCCTTTGTTTAGCTTAGAGCATTGTATCTAATATAAACTCTCATTTCAACATGTGTAACAAGGGAACACTTGGAGATTTACCTATAACGTGTATGGGCACACCGTAAAATTTAAAAAATGTCACGTTCTTAAGCGAAAGCACACATAAGCCGAGATTTGTTTAATGAACGAGTTTCATAGAAGCTATTTTCTATTGTAAACATGAAATTCATTAGGCGCTACCCTTGTACGTGCCTGTGATAAAATGGCAAGATGCTGTTTATGAGATCGCGAAGGCCCTAAATTATCACCAAATTTCTTATTACACCTTTCACTTTAGAATGACCTTGCTGGACTCTTTCTTAGTCGTTTTTCATTACGATACAAAACTAGATAAATTTCTATTCGTAGAAATATTTTTGTAATTATTTTATTTACAATTGGGACATTCATTCAAAGGATTACATCCATAACAATTTAATAAAACTAAAAAGGATTTTTATAATAACATTATTATCAACTTGGACTCATTCAACATTTTTCAAAATGGTATAGCGATATCATTATTTATATATCTAATTGACTCTCTAATTTATTTTTTTATATCTAATAGATATAAAAAGATTATATACAATTTAATATATTAAGTTATATAAACCCAAGAAGCTTTAAAATACAATAACAAATAAGGCTTGCATGTTTAAGGACTAATTTCTTATAAAATCTATATGATAATTGATAAGAATTTCTTATATAAACTCGTAATGTAGATACACGTATGGTAAAAATCTAATTACTTTATTACAAAAAAAAATTTAAATTGTATAAAAATATTTTACAATAAATAAGGGTTTATATTTTTTAAAAAATCTGAACTTTAATTCCTAATATAAAGAAGAAAGAATAATGAAATACTCAAGATTAAAGATTAAGGCGGTCACTTAATTAAAAATATTATTCTTCGTAAATTAAATTTACAGTTGCCAGACTTGTGACGCTAGGACCACGAAAAGATAAATAGCGATCTAGCCAAACGCAATTAAAACTTTACCTTTACTTGTTAGCTAGTGATTCAAAGGGACAAATAAAACTCCAAATAAACAATAAAAATTCAAACATAAATTCTAGTAATTTATGTTTGAATTTATTTAGATATTTCATATAAATTAAAAACTATAGTTAAACTGAACTTTGAATGTTGGATTTCATGAAAATTGTATTAGGCCTTAAAAGATAAAATAAAAAAGATGAAGATAACAGCCTCTCAGTTTTGAGAGTTTCAATGTTAAATGCTTTTGAAAATCTACAATGAAGCGTGAGGTATCGGATTTGAATCACGGTCCGGACTATTATATGTTAATTTATAATTCAATCTTTAGAAAGGTTGATAGCAGTCGAGCGAATGTGTTAATGCTGTCGCACCCGTGGGAGAGCCATGCTGCAGCATATGCTGACGCACTAATTAGGCCGGCTCGTCCGAAGTGATGCCACGGGCTTATAGAATACTCAACGTGAAATGCTAGTTGTACTTGAAAAGGTACTTCTACTGTTTCGCTAAGTTAGTGAAGATATTGGAGGCCCTTAAAAATGCTGCTTAAGGGGCGTAAAAAGCCGGCATCACAACTAATACGTGGACTTTATCGCGGTTGGTGCTGGGCGGTGGTGTTCTCTTACCAAATAGGAGACCCACCTGTTCTGTTGTACGCTATACCAGAAAAAAACTTAGTCGCATTTTTATTTGTAATAAAAAGCGATTAGACACAATATATTTACTAAATAAAATTATCATAATATATTAGAATACTCAACGGGAAACGGTATTTTTAGTGTGTTTCGCTGAGTGAGTGAGGATATCAGAAAAAATGCCTTAAAAATGCCGCTTGATTGGCGTAAAAAGCCGGCAACATAACCAATGGGCGGACTGTGGCGCGGCTGACCATGGGCGGCGGTGTTCTCTTACCATATAGGAGACCTACCTTTGTTAGCTATACTATTAAAAAAAAGTATTTGATCTTGTCTTGATATAAGATATGTTAGGTTGCTAGAGCTAGTGATATTGGTAACATTGAAATTGGTTCCTTTATGTTGGAAACCATTTTATTTTGAAAAGACATTCGTTTTTCATCGTCCTAATCCCAGGACTTTTTAACTAAATGCCTACAAACACCGCTTAAAGGGTCGTGTGGAACCAAGAAAATCCAAAATGTGGATGACCCAAATATTTAAACCCGCTAAGACCCTTACAGATAAAGGGTAAATGAGGAGATTCGTTTAAGATACACACTTTACTCTGTATTGAAACCAATACTACGAATGATAATGTGACTTTTTTAGCACAGTTATTTAACATATAAACACTTATTTTATATAGAATTCATTAATATGCCAGAGTGAAACAAAATATTTTATTTTAGTAATTTAAATACTTTTATTATATTGCAAAGAATAAAAACAAAACTACAGTTGATTACTAACATTTTTACTATCATATGATTGATAACATATTTATGGACACTTAGACTGTGACACAGCGATATAGGCTGTTTTATATTTTCAAGCGAAAGCGGTTTCAAGAAAAATTATCTAGAAAACATGTCATACATTAACGGTATTACAAATATCTTAAAAACTACACCTACTAGCAGTTGCAGTATCCATCCTTGAAGGTAATAAAAATCTCGGATTCAAATAAACGTATTCCATGGAGCTCGTATAAAACAGTTTAAGCTTACGAGAACGAATGTGCTCTTACATTATGAAGGTATAATGTAGTAGACATTATTGCATCACGTAGTCTCCCAATCTCAGAACTAACTGCAACTATAAGAACGGCACATAATTCAAAGAAATCCCAGATTAAAAATCGCCGGTGGAGAGTTGTAGAATTTATTTTACGCGACGAAATTGCTAGCGGTTGGCCTTCCTTCCACACCGGCTTCCTTCTCAAATATAAATAGCATGAAATTTCTCCAAGCTACTCCGATTTCATGAATTTTTGTAGCTTCATATTTCGTGACAAATAGTTAAGTGTAGCTTCCTTTTCCTTTTCTAAAATAGCTGTTTTATGCACGTGAAAATTGCAGCGGTTGCAGCTTTTCCTTGTGCAATCATTTATGATATTTCAGAACAAACAAGAATAATGAACAAAAAAGTCGAAAGTTTTAACGTGAACTCCCGGAATTTAAGAGAACCGCTAGCGAGGGCAAAAACAGGATTTTTCACGTACCTACACTAACTTTGGAACACCTATTGACAGTCTCTCCGTACGATGAATCGAAAACGTAACGCATGCTGCCTCCGAGCCATGCATAGTTATTTCAAAACAAGGAAATATAAAGGAATATGACAGATATTATATATAATAAATTCTGTTTTAAAGTAAACTGTAATAAAGATGTATTTATTTTGATACATGTAATAAAATACAAATATTTAACTACTAGGCCTCAAATTCTAGAAATAATTAATGTTTCTGGTTTGTTTAATTCTTTGAAATGTACCTTGAAACCGTATATAATACTACAGTATTCAACAACAAACCTTAAAACCCCAAAATGAATATATTTTTATGGCTTCGTTTTGTGTATGATATATAGGAATATATTTAATTGCTAATTCGTTTATTTTATGCATTTCCAATCGTTCTAGAAACGCCATTGTTAAGTAAAATGTTGTGAAGCCTAAAACTGCGCAGTCGTAAAAAGGGAAAACTTTATAATTGGTTGTCCTCAAAACAACCACAAGGCGATCGCTTTGTCAAGGAGCTAGTTGGCTTGCAACCAACGCGAAATTCATAGTACAAGAAAACCGGGTATGCTTACAATTTAGCCAATTTAAAATAATCGTTTCGCTTAAGATATACATTTAAAACATAATTATATCTTTTGTTCACGTGTAAACATAAATATTACCTTCAACAAAACCTCTCCGTTATTACTGTTATAAGTTTTAAAATAAATTTTTATATAGGTATGTTTTAAAGTCAGCAGTTTTTGTATTATTCAGCATACCTCGTAATTGTATGCCGCAATAGTCAGTGGCTCTCAGAAGCTACCGCCATCTGATCCTGGTTTAATTAGACAATGCCTAGTGGCCAGTGCCAAGTTCGCGAAACATTCGCTATTATTCCCTTAACTGTTCTTTTGTTTCGAACTTTAAAATTACACTTAGGTATGTTACACGTTTCTATAAATATATTTTAATATTCCGCTCTTTAATTTATATCTCCGACTAAGTGGCTAGAAGAGACCTATGTATTAATAAATATTATACGATCGGATAGGGACAATCAAGACTATTTGAAATTGTAAACAAAAATATCGCACATTGACTTAGTCCATAGAAGCTTAGTAAATTTAATGAATTATTAGTACCATATTTATATTCATTTTAACATTTATTAGTTATATGGCTTACAAGTAATAAATGTTAACGTTCCGGAAGACGCTGGATACAAGTCGATTCCGACAGGTATGCGTGGAGGTCTGAAGGAGAGGCCTATCTCCAGCAGGGGATGTCTTACGCCTGAAATGATTATGATGATGATGATAGTTTAAAATATAACTTTTGTGTTCAGAAATCACAAAATATAATATATTAATTTGCTATAAGCACAACAATATTTTTTGTAATATTTAGTTTTATTTCAAATATTCACATATATATTAAATAATATTACTTTTAGAAACTTTCAAAAATATGTCCATAGTAAATTAGCTTTGAGTATCTACATATAAATACCTAAAAGGGTTAAAGTTGAGAGTCTGGCGGCTTAAATGGAGTAAGAAGGATTAGGACCAAGCTTAAATTTATAACAATATGGGTATTTCATAAAGTTGCAGTTAATGTTCGTCACATTGTTCATTATTTTATTATATATCGAACCTCACGACTTCTAGAACGGATTTAGCGCGTGAGCTATTACACTATTTAATAATTGCAAGCAATCATGTGACATATAGACATTATTAAGTTTCTTTTGTGAGCTAAAGGTCGTTTTTCTAAAATCCCTTTAAATAGATGATAGGACCCTGCATATTACATAAGCGAGGGTGTCAGGTCAACATTTCACTTTGAACCTCTTGTCCAAACTTATTGTGTCTTCAAACAAGCCCGACTTTATCACTTAATATTGATGGGTGGATCCGAGATTTACTTTATATCATTCGATACGACACAGACTGTTTCACGACATAGTATAAATGTATTTAGTGATGTTTTCATCATTTAAAAAAACACACGTGCTTTTATAATAAACAAAAAAATTCACGTCGAATAAATTAGTAGTAGAAGGCCTTAAAGTGGATCTTCTTTTCTACTTTAAGGTTGGTTAAAAACTCTTTTATTTGCCTTGAATTAAATATATATTATTTTAATAACTTTTAACAATGAATAATTCAAGAAGAATAAAAGTGATAACAAGTTACCGTCTCGTTGGCAGATTATACCTTGCCTATCTTACATGTAAAGAAAAAAAAGAGGATAATAATCCTGTAAGAGATTATTCACTTATGAAACATTTTTTCTAGGGTAACATAGCTTTAAAATACATTTTATATATGATTTCCATATAAATTATTTATAATATAAGAACCGTTTGGTGAAACATAAGGTGACAGATTAATACAGTAGGTAATTCACGAGGGTTTATTAAAACACTTTGAATCAAATTACGTATATATTTCACAATCGACACGTCACAAATCACGAACGACGCGAGCGGGAATAAAATGATATGGCTGAAAACTGGATGTTCTCGATTGGGGTAATTGGAGGCTTAAAGGAATTTATTTTCAATTTCCTATGATATGAGGTTTCCCGCCTATGAGATATTGCGCGGGAGTGATATTAAATTTATAGGCTGCCACTTTTAATTATTACTTCAGGCACATGGACGCATCAGTTATTATTAATGAATATGGACCGTAAGTTTCATCTTTTTAATTTCAACGTGTAATAATGTTTAAAATTATTTTTTATTGTGCTAAGTCTCGGATCCCAAATGATACCACGTGATCACAGAATACTCAACGTAAGAAACAGTACTTGAACTGTCTTTCGCTGAGTGAGTGAGCATATCGGAGACCCTTAAAAATGCAGTTTGAGTGGCGTAAAAAGCCGGCACAACTAGTAATGCGCGGACTGTGACGCAGCTGTCCATGGGCGGCGGCGTTCTCTTAGCATATAAGAGCCTGTTCAGTTGTCTCCTATATTATAAAAAAGGGTTATTCGTTTAGTTTAAAGCAAAAAATATAATATACTTTTTGAAATTAAATAGTAATAATTATTGCATTGAAATTACGGTACATTTACTTAATTAATTTGAATTCTCTTTAGTCTAGTCTTTACCGGTTATTTCATCTGACTTCAGCAAATCGAAATAATCTAACAGTGGGTAGACAGACAGACTAATAAATAAACCTACAGAAAGGAAGAAATTATTTTTATGTCGTCATTTAGCAAGAATACAAAATCTTATGATTCCAACACTTGCATATTTTTTATAGTTTCTTATAGTATAGCAATCTTGGAATGGTTAAGCAGGCGAGCTTCACAAAGACTGACATTAAGTATCAGCGGGTTTTGCCTCACCCACATCACCATTTAATGACATGACAAACCAGAGGTCTTGTTCTTGATAGACGTCGGAACAAATTGGGGTAAACTATAATGGGCTATATTTAATGGTATCTTAGTATGATCTGCAAAATTATATAATATTTGTATAGAATATTTAACAAAAAAACATATTATAATTTATGTCTATTAGCATGTCTTAATTTATCTCATAAAATATACCCTGCGATTTATCAAAGAATATTTTTTTCTATAGTTCTACTATAATGAATAAGAAAACTCCAAAAGAAAATACATTTCATAGTAAAAAGTTTTCTAGTAACAAGATACACACAACCGTATAACAAATAAAAACTCTATAAACACAGAAATTATATAAGTTTTTAGATAGCGCTAATCTCGATTCGTGGTATCAAAGAACATTGCTAGGTTTCTAATGCCTACGTAGTACTAGCCTAATAATACCGAAGCCTAGGGTTGACAAAGTGTTCATTTCAAAAATATCTATTATTGTTAAGAAAACTTCAATTAAACATTAATAATTTATTAAAATAAAGTTATTTTATAAAATGTAATTTTAAATTAGTAATAATTAAATTAAATGAAGATGTGGAGAGACTATAATCTAGATTATAATCTCATGACATTTATTTTTTTATATAAATGTTTTATGTATTGTGGTATAATTTGTAATAAGTTATTTCTTTAACATTTTATCAAAATCCCTGGTATAGAATAGCCAGAGAGACCAGCATTCACACCATCCTCTAAATCGATTAAGAAAATGTTTCTTGAAATCGTGTATCGTTCTTGAATTGATTCATCAATAAGAAAAACTGTGTAACAAAGTGACGGCCCTAACAAATGCCATGAAGTTTTGTTGAAAACTAGTTTCCTTATTGAGGCATCTAAAGTAGTGGGGTTTACGACGTGCAACGTGTACGCAAGTTATTCGAAGTAGATACGAACGTATTTTATTATTAAAATTATTATTTATTTATATACTCAGTTTTAATATAATGATATATTATATAATATTAGCTAAATATTTAAATTAGCTGTTCTGAAATATATCTAAACATATACATCATATTATTTTATTTTAATTCAATTTCAACAAGAGTTTATGAATGTACTTTGAGTAACTAAAAATATTTAGAAAAAGATAAGAAAAAAATATATGAATTTTCTGAAGTGAAACACAATGAATTTGTGTTTTCTACATAAAAGCTTTATTATATTTTTATTACAGAAAACACTAGACTCTTATTTTTATCTATATTTTGTATACTGGGCAAGGGAGCAGATGGGTCTCGTATATGGTAAGAGAACACCGCCAGCCAGGGACAACCGCGCCACAGTCCACGCATTGGTTACGTTGCCGGCTTTATACGCCGCTTAAGCGGCACTTTTAAGGCCTCCGATATCCTAATTGAAGTACAACTACCATTTCACGCCGAGTATTTTGTGAGCCCGTGGTATCACTTCAAACGAGCCGGTGTGTGCGTGCGTGCGTGCACATATGCTTCAAAGTGGCTCTCCCACGCATGCGACAGTATTAAGACACTCGCCCGGCCACTGTCAAGTCCTTGCAATGACCGGAAAAACTATAAATCCAATTATAATTGTCCGAACCGGAATTCGAACCCGATACCTCTCGCCTCATGGTAGACTTATTGAATCACTTAGCTACGAGCTCATATAGAACTTATATGATCAGAAAATATCGCAATATAATGTGATATTACTAACACGCGAACATGTTGTTTATGAATTAAAACACCTCTAGGCGTCTACATATTAGTTTGCAACACGAATCGGAAAAAGTTTTTCTTCCACCAGATAAGTTGGCAGTATCCGCCGACGTGAGCGTTTCGAGGGAGATAAATGTATCCTTCAGCTTCCAACGTCTTGTCATTTTGTTACATGGACAAGAACTGATGTATACAATACTTGGTTTGTGTTTTTTATCAACGTATTTTTATATGTCTTTGTAGCGACGGCACAATAGACAATAAATTGGAAAGATTTGCAATAGTATGATATTTTGACGTCGGCAACCTAAATGTTTAATTTTGTTAGAAAAAAAATGGTTTATATTTTATACGTCACCATAAAATATACCGTTTTAGTGCTTTGAAATTAATTTTAATATATATAGATGTCAGAAAGATATTCCTACCACGAGCTGAAAGTGTTCAAATTTACTCACCCTAAGCAGCTACTGAGTGGTAAAAATACAAACGTTAAGAATACGTGGACTAATAAGGCTTGTCGTATTTTCTCACAAAATGTGCGAATTCGGCACAGCTGCTTAGGTAACATAACATAACATAAGTGGCTCCTACAATCCGCTACCCGTCGTGAACGGTATGGATTTTCTTATAAGGTTTTACCTTTTATTTAAAAACGCTGTAAAATATTTTCACTTCATTGCTATTATATATCAGAAAATAAGGCAATTATAATTTTTCATAAATCACCAAGTTAACAATTGTAACTTATTGGTCTATAATAATTATTCATTTAGACAAAACTAAAATTTTATTTAAATATGTCGTCTTTTTATTAGCTTTCAGTTTTAAAATATATTTTTTCTCCAAGACGGGTCGGTTGATAAGTATTTTTAAACGGGCAACGTTTAGTGACATGTCTTAAAAACATTAAAACTGTGATGTTATATCATAATTTATATGAATATAGCAGCCTTAAAAAGCACTAAACTTACAAGCAAAACAACAAGAAAAAATGTGAAGTCTATAATCTACAATGAAATTTAACTACTAGCTCACACGAACGCAAAATCTCAAAGTTATATGGCGTTTGGCATCAAATTTACAAA
>DWCF01007013.1:0-11387 GCA_018230265.1 Delias oraia | reverse complement strand
TTCCGGACATTTATAATAACATTTATAATTTATTCGATCTCTGGAAGGGCTTGACAGTGGCCGGGCGAGTGTCTTAATAATGTCGCAACCATGTGAAAACCATGCTGAAGCATATGCTGACGCACTAATTGGGCCGGGATTGTAGTGCGGTTGTCCATAGGCGGCCGTGTTCTCTTACCATAAAAGACACCCAGGTGTTCCATTGTCCGCTATTTAATAAAAAAATATTTTCATGGCGGCATTTTTAAGGGCCACCAATATTCTCACTTACTCTGAGAAACACAGTTCCAGTACCGTTTCACGCTCAGTATCCTACATAGTATATACATATCCCCATGGTGTCACTTCCGACTAGCCGTCCCAAATAGTATGGCAGTATATAAGAGGTATACTTCAGGATGGTTTTTTTCACGGGTGCAACAGTATTAACACACTCGCCCGGCCACTGTCAAGCCCTTCCAGAGACCGAATAAATTATAATTTGTCCGTATCGGAATTCGAACTCAATACTTCTGGCTTCATGGTAGACTTATAAAACCATTTAGCTACGAGGCTCTCAAATATACGATATTAGAAACAAACATTACCAACTTTGCATTATTTATATTGTCATTCCAACGGTAGCGGGACTGATGTGCTTATCTGATAGTTTTGAATACTATATAAGACTTTATCTTTAAATATATTTTTAATCAGAAATTAAACTTATAGTTCTCTACGCAACATCTAGTCAATGAAGATGTATATAGAATTTTATATTATATTTCGGAGGCAGATATTAGAAATAAGGTTGTTGCATACACACATCATATAATTATGTTTATTATTTGTAAAATTATATACCATAGTAATATTATCTTATTTGTATTTTTTCAATTAGATGTGTGTATGTTATTCTAGTATGTCCAAAAGTTCCAACTGTCGGTAAGGATTATATTAATCCAAAGTTATCTATTTTAATATTGTAATTATAAATAAATGTATAAACCAAATTACACACAATGATCATTTTTATAAAAAATAATTTTATAAAAAATGATTTTCATTTTAAACCATTTCTTTTACTACATTAAGTAATTATTACAGGTGGTATTATTTTGATATTATTTAAAAGCAAGTAGATAATAAATGCTTCAGCGAGAAAACCACAATCCGGTCTACAGTATTTAAGTGCCTCTTAATTAAAAAGAGTGGCAAAAAACTTAGTTTTAGGTACACAGTCATTAAACTGTAGTGCTTAAACAATTCCTTTATTATTTTTTCATTATACTAACTAACCGTATTAAATTCGTTTATTTTTAATTCATTAAAAATTCAAAAGCACTTTGTTTTACTATCACTTGAATTTTTTTGGATTCTTGCTGGAACATTTGTTTATATCGAAATAGTAAATAATATAACCGTATATAATTGAAGTCAATTTGTTTTACAAGTTTTTGTATTAAATACGAAATATAATGCAATATAATTAAGCGAAATATGAAAATCAATAATCATAAATCATCTATTTGCAAATAAGTAACATTATACCCACAAATATCAAAGTTTATAAGCACAATATAATTATCTGATAAACTTATATACTTTAATACCTTAAATGATTTAGGTATTAAAGTAATAAAACACCGTGCAGTAATCCAATGCGGATAATAGGAAACGCGCTAGACCTGCGATAATTCTTAGTATACGAGTTTATATGAAACGTCTTTATTTTACAGCCAACACGCGAACGAATACTTCCTAAAGCGAGCACATACAAACATCATACTAAAACGTTTATTTTAAATAACATTTTTTTTTAATTTTACTATTAAAATATTATTCGGACAATTCTTTATTTTTTTATTAATATCTCGGTTTTTTTTTCATTTTTTAATCAATAGCGGACAATGCAGGTGGCTCTCCTGTATTGTAAGAAAATACCGCCACCCATGAACAACCGCGCCACGATCCGCGCATTGGATGTGTTGCCGGCTTTTTAAGCATCACTTTTTAGGGCCTTCCACATCCTTACTAACTCTATGAAACACAGTAATAGTAGTTTCAAGGGCTGTCTGAGTATTTTAATTATTACACCTTTGTCATATGGTAAATAGGCTTATATAATTAATGAAAAGTAAAAGATTAGATTTGAATGTCCAAGCATACGATAGCTCGTAGAGTTGCTACGCGGTTTCTTAAAAATTTATTATATTATTATATTATATTATTATTTATTACTTCTTCGGTTTCGGTAAGTCTTAAAATAAATAAGAGCGAAATCAAACAGTTAATTTAAAACACTTCTTAATTTACAATTCAACTATGAATTATACTGATCTTGCTGATATATATACTTCGCAGGTTGTAAAATCTATGACAATTTATGAGCCGATGTTAAGAAATAATTAAACCCGTGGGAGAGCCATGCTGCAGCATATGCTGAGGCACAAATTTGGCCGTCTCGTTTGCAGTGATACCACGAACTGACAGAATAATCAGCGTGAAATGGTACGTGTACTGTGTTTCGTAGAGTGAGTGAGGATATCGAAGGCCTTAAAAGTGCCGCTTAAGCGGCGTATAAAGCCGGCAACACAAGCATGCGCAGACTGTGGTGCGATTGTTCATGGGTGGCGGTGTTCTCTTACCAAATTGGTTACCCACCGGCTATATAAAAAAAATTAGTACATAAATTTAAGCAATCTTTATGAAGCGACTTTCTCTCTCTACGATTTTAATAATGAAAAGCCTTGAAGAAAAGCTTGCTATTTATGCTTGAAAAAACCACAGGTTTCCTTGAAACGATGGCGTGTAATGTAAACTTAATTAGAAAGCTTTAATATTACACTGAATAGTTTTCTTTACTCACTTGATATAAATACAATCAATTGAATGTTATCTTGAGTTCCTAAAACAAACTTACTGTAGAGACTGTCAAAAAACAATATTTTTGTTATGAGAACTTGTTTTATCGTTTATCCTATTCTCGAAAAGTTTGTTATGAAGGCAGACCTTTTTGTCCTAACGATATTACGATTTACATGTTACTAAAGTAGTTCACATGCCATCATATTAAATATATAATATTAAATTGTATATAAAAATACTTTTAAGTAATAGTACAGTAATGGGTTGTGTAAAAATATAGGTATAAATTAAAATTCATATTCGAATGTTTTTTGTTATTTTATTAATATTTTGTGCTTTTCATCAAATTCTTTCAATGTTTTTCATAAATCTTTTACAATATTTATATTATTTTAATAAAAGATACAATCAAAGTATCCATTACGTATATTAATTTATTAACAACCCATGTGATTTTTACCAATATACCAGATATAATAATATACCAGAGAAATTTCTCCTTCTTGAATTCGTTCAAGCTTAAGGCTATAACAGAGAAAAGAAATATGTCTCTAGCAAAAATGTTATTGTTCACAGAAAACTACTCAAGGCGTTTTAATTTTTATTGTCTGTAGAAAATAATAGTTGAAGATATTATAAAAAAAAATTATAAAATCTTTTATTTTTTACTTTTTATAAATTACATTATTTTTATTCTGTAGCGGACATAGGAAACGATTATGTAAGCAATTTTACGAACGAACTGTCTAATATTTATACGTGCAATACTGCTGGACATACAATGTTTCATATGTATTAAAATAACAGAGCTCCAGGAAGACCCTTTATTTTCTTTTATAAATTTGTCCTCTATCCCTAATGAATAAATGAATATTTTTATACAATTTTAAATAATCTAAAACTAAAAATAAGCCAATACTAATTCAAGTATTTTTTATACTACCATACTATCAATCAATGTTGAAATGTTAAAAAGCAGAGAATTCAATTACAAATAAAAGATATTACACCACATTTATAGAAACGTACACGCGTAATAAATTTGTGTTCACACTTCAACATCCAATTTTATTTCCATAAATTAGGAGCTAACTTAATAATCCATCATAATTCTTAAGCTTTCTTATCCTATGCCGATCCGAAATCAATCAATCAACCATGTTATATCATTCAGCTACGCTAGCTACGTGACTAAGGGAATTTGAAGTCACCTAAACAATAGCGAGACATTGATTGTATCCAATAAGGGCCATAAATAAGTTCTTTCAAGGACGATTTCCACACAAAAGCAAGGTTTTGCAGTACTTATGCTATAAAAAATGTGGTAAACTTTTGTTATTTTTGCTTATTTTGATAATGAAGCAAGTAATTACCCTTTTATTCATTGACACAGACACATTATTATAAATATATTATGATTATAAAATAGGTATAAATTACATTACATTACTTTTAGTATAGCAAACTTTAAAAAGGCGAGTGCGGCTTTTTTAGTATGACCTCCCCTGAAAAGTCCACTTTAAGACACACTATGAGAATGTATTAAATTAATTACTATCTTTCTACTTAAAATTCCTTCTGCGTATCAATCTCGATTCCACTAAAATATTTTTTCCCTCTCATACGTGTCCCCGTCTCATTCGTTCATGAAAAGATAATTATCTAGATGTCTTCGAGGTTAAAGAAAATAGGGTCAGTCTCAGGATTTTGTCGCAAATTGGAGATGGCGCGGAATGTATTTTTAGTTCCGAAGGTAAATTTCCTCCGCGTGTTGAGTGAAAATCGATGGGACCTAAAATGAACATCCTTAGAAAACTGCTAACTTGATTATACTGACAGATATGATCACAGACAGAGAAAAACGTCGTGAATTATTTTATTATTAGTTTTCTATTCTATTGTGGACAACGGAACAGGTGGTCTGATATATGGTAAGAGACCACCGCCGCCCATGAACAACCACGTCACAGTCCACGCATTGGTTGTGTGGTGGTTTTTAAGCCGCTTAAGCGGCCTATGTAATACTCACTTACTCTACAAAATACAGTACAAGTACATATATACGGTACAAGTATATATATATGTGTGTGTTCCAATAGCTTAGATTATATATTTACCACAGTAAATACACATCTTGTATGTATATAGACACACTAAAAAAGGCTGGAATCACACCCGCCGTTCTACAAGGGCTGGGGGTGTCAATTAGCGGAGGACCGCTTGCTCTAGGTGAGCCTCCTGCAAGATTTCCACGGTTGAAATTAAAAAAATATATGTGTAAAAAGTTTTATTCTATAGCAGACAACGGAGCAGGTTATAAGAATATATATATTAAAAATGTTAAAAGAAAAGTTATATATAAAAGAAAAATGTTAAAAGAATTGGTTGTGTTGCCGGCTCTTTACGAAATTTAAGTGGCATATTTAAGAGCCTCCGATGCATAATAACGAAACATAATAAAAGCACCGTTTATATATATCACGTTGAGTATTTTCTGAGCCCGTGGTATCACTTCGGACGATCAGGCCAGATAAGTGCGCCCGCATATGCTTCAGCACGGCTCTAACACGGGAAAAAGAAAAAAGAAATAATGCAAATAAGAATATATTTACGAATTTTTCAAAAAATTTCCATTATTAAATCGAGTAGAAAATCAATACATTAGGTACACAGTAGGTGGTTGTACACAAATAAGGACACCCGCTGTTCAATGAGTACCGGAAAGGACCAACAGCCTTTCTTTACTTAAAGGAAAATTGATATCAATTGGATTTCCAATGTCTTTCCGGTGAAATCTGGCTGAAAGACATATTTTATGAAGGTAAGGTTGTTAAAGTTATAAATTCTTATGTCCAGGAACTACTACATGATTTGTGTTGCGCATCAAAAACCCATTCCAGACTAATTTTCTGTGGCAAGCCACAAATGCTGGCAAACATTGACATTTGTCTCAAAACGCTCTCTAAACCCACCGATAATTAAATTGCAATCAAGCAAGCAAGAAGCATACCTAACTTATTAGACTAAACTAAAATCTATTCCCAGGTTTCAAGTGACCAAGTGAAAAATTGGATGACAGTTATTTGATTATTTTGCAGTAAATTTAATAGAAATTTACGGTCGATATGGTTTGACATGTTCAGAATAACGATAAAGAGAGATAGCAACATAAATGAAACCTATTTCGTACCAAATTTAGTAATAATGTTATTCATCAAACGTAATTTCGTAATCATTATTTCAATCATTTCATATAGAATAACTATATGTCTTTTGTTGTGAATTATGATATAAAGAAGGACCGTAATAAATTTTTATACAAATATTTGGCGTTAAAATAAGAAAGCTTACCTCTCCAGGGTCATGATAACGCTTGTGATATGACCACAATTATTTTTAATGAGAGTCGAACCGACCTTCGAGCTGAACCAGATCCATTGTCTACGATGTCAGCTGCTTATGACAATAATTGACAGTTATCATATATTACCTTCATAAAAAGAGACTAGATATTTTATTATTAAAATTTTATAAAATTACGGGCTTTTTACTTTCAAATGACTATATTAAAGTTGTAAAAATAAATAGAATTGAAAGAGATTAACATATTCCAATATTTTATATATGTCATGTAAGAGTTCTCCAGTATATAAATTCTCATTTTATTAAATTTATTTATAAAAACTTTTTAAATACAAACAAAAATATAGATTGATTTAAAAATGTCACTAAATCGGTCTAGTGTAAATTTGAATACAAAGCCGATTACCATTTGCTTCCACTTGTTTGGATTAAAGGTACAGCATATACACTAAAACTATTTTGTTAATCTTTTCAACTGCTCTCTGAAGTAATTTTTTAATGTTTCCTATTGTATTAAGTCTGCTTACGGTAATTTTAAAACTAACCACATCTATAAATCTATCTATTTATGAAAATTAATTTAATATACCTATTACGATTCGAATTATATAATTTGAATTTGATTGAAAATTTTTGCATAATTTCTTTAATTATTAAATATATTTAAAGTTAATACAAGTTTATGTTATGAAATTTAAAATTTTGTCTATTAAAGTCAATAGTATATTTGAGTAAATATAACGTATATACACAGTATTTAATATAAAATTTGTACAAAATAAAGTGTATATTTATATTGATAACTATTCGACGTTGTATACGTCGTCTTGCTCGGTGCGACACTTACCACTTCCAATTGTCGTAATTTATGTATTTTTTATGAAAATGGTTTTAAACGATCAGCAAGCTCACCTAGGATAAGCGGTCGTCCGCCCATAAACATTCCTAGCCCTTGTTAGCCCGTGTTATATAGAAATAGCGGTATGAACGAAATTTTGACCATAAATTAAAACAGAAATTGTGGTGTTTAGCATCGTTATAACTAACTGTAAAAGAAACTGTTTACGTCTTACCTACAAAATAAAAACAACATTTCTAAAGAATTGGTCAGGCATTTTCGGATGAGTTCAATTACACGCACACTTTTGGGACACTAGAGCTTTATATAATAGACAAATTTAGGAAAGCCTTGAATACCTGTGAGATTAATATTACATTGTTTTAGATTTAGATTTTTCATTAGGATTTAGTTTGGGCTGAATATTTTTGCTTAATTCCTAAGGATACCTGCTAAAGTTAATAACTTAGAATGAGTAAGGGTCCGGGAGCCGTAAACATGTTATTTTTAGATAAATGGGACAAGGTTCTGTGCGAAAACTGTATAGAGTGTTGCTTTTGCTAATTACAATGGAGTCAGAAATACAACACTCTTTTCATAGAAATACTTACAAGGCCAATTAAGTAAAATTGCTTGATATATAGAGCAAAGTTTGTTTAGTATAAATACATTGCTGTAATTTCACATCATATATTATATTTAAATATAGTTTTTTGAGATATAATAATGCAAGTCCTTTAATAAAATATATCCAAGGCAATATAACGAGTGTAATAAAATACCATTTAAATTTTTACATACATATTATATAAAAAACATTTTAACTCATACCCTATAATTTGTTTTTTTTTTAAATGGTAAAATTGCAATTCCATATTGACAGCAATGCTGCATTTGTAGGTTACCGCAGGCCTGGCTCAGTTAATAGCCCCATATATTGCTCGCTGCTGATGCAGTAGTTACAACATTTACTATTTCAAACGAAATTGCATCGGCTTTAAACGACTTTTATGAAATTCATATTTTATTTTACTCTTGACTCTAATACAATGAGGCAGAAAAGTTATCACAATGTATCGTTTTACACAATTGATACTAAATTTAAAAAAAACTTTGATTTTATAACATATTAATTTCTGCCACTGACAGAGTTTGAAGACTCATGTGTTTGGTAAATTATAGACTAACCTTAAAAACGCGGCAACTGGAAAGCCCAAAGTTAATCTAAAAGTTTCCGATGTCCTTAATACGATTATAAAAGCGCAAATCACGTTGCAATCACCGTTTCTAACAGGATTCCTGATCGCTAAACATTGATGGAATAAAAATGCAAAAATACTAACCAAATTTAAGAAATCATTCAGATGTTGGGTCTGAGATTGGTCTAAGTTTTAACCTTACTATCTAATCGTTTTATAAAATGACAATTTTTACTCCTAAAGAAATGTTTCCTATTAATCAATACATAGAATTCGATTTAAAGATATCCTAAATGTTAACAAATTAAGTTTGACATAACTTTTGAGGTATTACAAATAAACTAGGCTTATATGTATTTATGTATGAGTAAAGGAATTTTTGTCGATTTTTCATAGCATGAACACGCTCTAGCGGGACTGGTCTTCCGAATGCGAAAAGCCATTAAATCGCGCCAGGACTAAGTGCAATTAGCAAAGAAGTGGGTCAGTCTGCGTGACCTTGTACGATGTCTGAATTCTATTCATTAATATATGAATACTCAGCGTGAAACGCTATTTGTACTGTGTTTCGCAGAATGAGTGAGGATATCTGAGGCTCTTAAAAGTGCCGCTTAACCGGCGTAAAAAGTCGGCACCCTGGTGCGCGGTTGGTCGTGGGTGGCGGTGTTCCTTACCGTATAGGAGATCCACCTGCTCCATTTTCCTCTATAGAAAAAAAACCCATCTTAAATGTACCCTACGGTAGTATTATATCGAAATTAATAAAACCATTCAATCTTTTAATTTCTTTTTCAACGAATTGATACAATTCATCATAATATGCCGTCATTAACCAGATATAACTTCGTAGTTTTTAATAAAACCGTATGAATTTCACCGACACGTAAATTATTGTTACTTTTTTATTTTTTAACAGAACTGACAAGCTCATGATTCAAGATTTCATATTGTTCACTGTAAAATTTTTATTAACAGTTGAGCTAAAAATAATTGCATTTCTATGTTGCAGTTATAATGTTAATTCTGTTATGAACATCCTTTATAGAAATTCTAACTGAAGATATTATTTGATTGTGAATCTTTTTATATATCACTAGTTATAGTTAGCGACTTCTTCTAAATAGCTTCAAAACTGTAATATGTCTGACCAAATAATTATAATATCTATTAATTTGAATATTTAATGCTTTGAAAGCAATAAATTAAATTTGATGAATTGAATTATTAAAATTCGTGACTTATGTAACTTTATTACATATTATATTAATTTTTTAATAGTATTTCGACAATGGAGCAGCTCCTATATGGTAAAAGAACACCGTCGTCCATGGACAACCGCACCACAGTCCGCTCATTGGTTGTGTTTTCGACTTTATACGCCACTTAAGCGGCAATTTAAGGGCCTCTGATATCTTCACTTACTCTGTGAAACACAAGTACCGTTGCACACTGATTATTTTATGAGCCCGTGGAATCATTTCGGACGAGCCGGCTCAATTAGTTCGTCAGCATATGCTGAAGCATGGCTCTCCCACGGGAAGATTGGTAAATTGCTATAAAGTATATCCCATCCCATCTTTTGTAAAGTGATAATTTGAGCCTTTTTAAAATATTTAATGTCATGAAGCGAATATATCTATAGTGAAATTAATAGATTTATAAATCCATCTAAACCAAAACTATAATTTTATATACTAATCACAAACTTTTTTTACTATTATTACTAGTTACAAAAAAGTATATATTTAAAAACATTATATAACTCACAGCGTTTAAATGTTTTTTTATTTATTTTCAATGATATTAAAGCTGGTATTATAAAAAAAATTTCTCTCCTATTTTTAACTTACCCACTAGGTCATCGCTAATGGTCCAGATTTGGTGGGTTATTATCATTAATAATAATAACGGAAACGCTTCTTACTTAAATCTGTAGATGACTCATCAGATGTCCTCAGTTGATGATTCGGAGATTTCTTACTGGTTAAGGTTTTAAATTTATGACAAAGATTATTCTTTTAACTAAGTTTTACAAAGAAAACTCAAGTCATCTGTAAGTAATCACAGCTATTTAAAATACGTTTTTTTTAATATTTAAGCTGAAATCATAAATTTAACTATGATTTTATTTCAACTAGACTCTTCTTCTAGTAAAATTTCAAAGTATTCGTTAAAAATTTCATTTATATATAAAATATCAATTCTGTCGCAATGGACCATTGTAAAACTTGTTAAGCAAAAGAATCTATTCACTGAGTTTTAATTAAATTAACTAATAGTCACAATACTGTAGGGAAATTAAAACCGCAATATTAAAGCATCTGGAATGCTAAAAGCTAATTTTCGTTTACAGCTATAATTTACAGCGTAACAGTCAGCATTTAGCAGCAACCACTAATTAGAATTTTTGTAAATTTTTAATCAATTTATTATTGTTATTTTTGTGAATATTAGGAAATGAAGCTTGTTAAATAGCAGAAAAAGCACAATTACTATGTCTGTAGTAGTATGATTTTCTTTATTTTAAATGAAATTAAAATATTCTTCAAATAATATTATTCTTCAGGCTTTCTTATAGGAACATCTTTCAGAATTGACTAGCGAAGCGTGAATTTCGCTCATACCGTTGAATATGAAATCAGACCATTTACTTTTAAGCACCGTAATGTATGGCAACTTGTCGCACAGTGAAATTAATGCCCTTACCATGATATCATTAATATTACTTATGTTAAAATATCACTATATGTCTATTAGGCTTTTCTAGCATCACTGAACGTACTTTTATTAAATTTTATTAAGAAATACTAGAGCTCACAAAAAAGACTAGAAATGGCAAACAAAGTTTGAAATTGGCAAACAAAGATGCAGTCTCGAGATAAACTTAGTTTGATAATTAAAATTTCAATTTAGTATTATTTAGTTTTAGGACTTAATATCGTTTTCTTTTGGCTGAAATAATAATTGAGGAGGATAACATGGTATACAAGAGTTCCTTTTATTAAAAATAGTGCGTCTAAAAAATTCAACAAAACCAAAAAAATACACGTTAAAATGAACTCCATTCTTGATTTATTGGAAATCGATAAAATGTATGAAAATATTAATATATTAAAAGACCCAAAAGTACTAAATTTGTT
>DWCF01007012.1:0-11389 GCA_018230265.1 Delias oraia | reverse complement strand
ATAAATAAAAAATAAATTGTCGACCATTATTTTAAATTCGACATTAGTTCAATTAAAAAATGTTAATAATATAACAGTTTACATATGAATGACTGGAAATGTATTAAAGACATAATCTATGCACTTCTCAATATTAACTGTGCTATATCAAATTTCAAGTTTTTTTGTCTTGTAAAGCATAAAAAAAATTGAAGTTACGTATTATTATACTGATTCTATTAACAAATGCTATTTCATTTAACATTTTCTATTAAAATTGCATTGGTAGGTAGCTCAATACAATTTCACACGTGGGAGAGCCATGCTGAAGCATATGCTGACGCACTATTTGGTTGTCCATGGGCGGCGGTGTTCTCTTACCATATAGGAAACCCACCTCTTTCGTTGTCCGCTATACTATTAACAAAATATGACATAGGCAAGTATGTAACATAAGTAAAACACGGATCTGTTTGATCAATATTTAACTTATATTACAAACCTTTTGAATTTTCCGTCGGCACTGTGTTATTAATACATAAATAAAACACTATTCTTAGAGAAAATATACTTACATCAAAAACTACACCATCCTTTCCTAAATCACCGTCTTTCAAATCCTTCTCCGAGAAAAATTTCGAAAAATCACCCAACATATCCACGAAAAACCTCAAAAAGGCTTCAGAGATCATGACATTTCTCGTTTTCGTGTCTTGTCTGTCCTTCTGTTTGTTTGTCTCCATGTTGAGTGAGGTTTTCAGCGTTTTATAACAGTGTGTGGGTAGAATCGTTGACTCGTCGCCTTGATAGAACACCACTTTATTGGAGCTTGTCAGGTCTATTAACATGCCCTGGAGAAAACATTTTAATGTATTTAAACATAAACACAATAAATAATGTACATAAATATACAAACAAATATATACACATAAAAGATCCCATTAGGGTCGCGGGCAACCGCTGGATCCAGATGGCTCAAGATCGCAATAGGTGGGCTTCTTTGGGAGAGGCCTATGTCCAGCATTGGACACTTAAAATTTGTATTATGTTTCGCTGAGTGAGTGAGGATATCAGTGGCCCATAAATTACCCAGACACAACCAAAGCGCGGATTGTGACGCAATTATCCATGGGCGGCGATTGTCTCTTCATCGTCATCATCATCACTTCAGCCTATCTAGTCCACTGCTCCATGCATACCTGTCGGAGGCGATCTATACCTATATGTTATCATAGAAGAAATCCGTCAAATCCGTTGCCAACTATACAATAAAAAATACGCACGACATTATACTGTTTAAGCGGCATAGAAAGCCAGCATCCACAAAAATCCTGATTGCGGCGCGGTTGTCCATGGGCGGTGAATCCATGTAAATTACCGTATAGGAGACGATCTGCTTCATTGCCCGCTATATGAAAAAACGTGTACTAATTCATAGGCAAAAATATCCTTTATAGTTAAAAAATACTCTAAATAAGCATAAGATAGATTTACCTCCTCGAATAGCACAGTAGTATCGAACTCCTCCGTCTTGATCATGCCCGCGAGTATTGGCAGCGGTGCTTCCAAAACGTCGCGATGTATTTCCGCCGGGATGGTCGAAATCAATGGCTGCTGCCATACAAACGGATAGAGTGCGCTTTGCAGGGCCTCCATGCACGACGAGACGACGCTGAGAACACAATCGGATATATTTTATTGCTTTGTCACAATAATCACGTGACAATAGTTTAATAATAATTTTAGACAAATATTAGTATTTCTAAAGAGATATAGACATATGTTAAGATTAAGATATGGATCTGAAACGTGGTCGCTGATGATGGATCTAATGGAGTCGCTCAGAGTCACTCAGCGAGCTATGGAGAGGGCAATGCACGGAGTCTCGCTGCGATATAAAATCAGAAATGAGGTTATCCTCAGCCGAACCAAAGTAACCGACATTGTCCGCCGTGTTAGTAAGTTGAAGTGGCAACGGGCTGGCCACATCGCTCGACGAACCGACAACCGATGGGGAAGAACGGTTCTCGAGTAGGGACCGCGTACCGGAAAACGCAGAATGGGACGTCCCGCCACGCGATGGAAAAACGATCTGACGAAGGTCCCGGGCAACCGCTGGATCCAGATCGCTCAAGATCGTAACAGGTTGGCGTCTTTTGGGGAGGGCTATGTCCAGCAGTGGACTTAATAGGCTGATGATGATGATGACGATAATGAAAATTAAGAAATCTAAAATTAGGCATTGTTAATATTTACGAAAAAGAGCCGTTATTATCACCCGTGGAGAGCCATGCTGATGCACAAATTGGGCCGTCTTTTACGAATTTCTTCTCCATTACGGCAAAACCACACACAGATATATATATATATATAGATATATATATATATATATATATGTTCATATTCTATATGAAGATATAGATTCATAAAATTAAAATATTCTTTATACATTTATTTATAAATATTGTTCTTATAATTCGATCCTGTTTTTTCTTCCGCCAATTAAGGACGTGGCAACGGAGAACTGACAAGAAACTCACGAGGAATCCTTTTTAAAAATTATAAATAAAACAGTCTTTAGGATCAGGAACGTATTCGATTGTAAAAAAGAAATAAGCAACAACGATGCGCAATCACTGAACAGAGTTAAAACATCTCCCTCTATCGTACGGCGTATATCTTACCTAAGATGATCGCTCACAATGACGACCTTCCGTTCAAGCAGTAGCGTCCCAAACACCTTGATTAGAAGTCCTGGACCCATCAAGTCCACCAACAACGACATACTGTCTTCATCAGCTCGCGGCTCTATCGGTCGCTTCAGTTTTCGAGTCCTAGATATTAAATTTTATATAAAAATTAATTGTTTAACTTACATAATTATTAAGACTATTCTTATATTATAAACTTAAAAAGTAGTTCATTGATTTCAATTATTTTTATAGGTTTAAAGGTATTTGGAGATTTTTTTCTATAACGGACATAGGAGCAGGTGGGTCTCCTGTATGATAAGAGGATACCGCCTATGGACAATCGCGCTACATTCCGCGCATTATTAAATTAAAGTCACGAGATTATTGTGACAAAGTAATAAAATATATCCAATTGTGATGTATCGTTCATGCATTAGAGCATTTTAAACTATAAAAGCTATTATTTTGAAAAACAAACATTTTCTTCCATTCTCTTTAGAGTTCTATTAAAAGTTGGACTCACCTCGGACTCTCCAGTGAAATCATGACCCGTTTTGGACTGTTATTATTTTCCAAATCATAATAATCCGGCAGTTCGTGTTTCTCTAAGCTATCTTTATCAACCACTATACGCCTCTCTTTCTCCACATCTGTCGCGCTCGCTTCGTCCGATAGCGTTTCCGTTTTGACACTTATGTTAATTGACACTTCACTCTTCCGCGGCAGCGTCCTATTTTTGAAAATACTCTCCAACTTCCGGCCACCCTTCTCTGTTCTGTTGTACGTTATTGTAATCTGTTCGCCCGGGTTGGGGAAGTCGGTTTCGAATAATTGCTGTAGTACTTGATTCAATTCGATTTCTGGGTTGCCGTGGTGGGATTCGATTTCTTGTAAAATCTGAAAAATATAAACTCTCACATTACAGAATACTCAGAGTGAAACGATACTTGTATTCTTGTACTGTGTTTCGCCGAGTGAGGACATCGGAAGCGCTTAAAATTACCACATACATAATTTGCGCAGTCGGTAGGATACGAAATTACACTCCCGAAGTTAAAACTGTTATCTAAACACTAAATAAACAAGTAAGCCTACCTTATAATAAAAGCCAGGGGCTCTATACTTCCCAATGAGGCAGTAACCCAATGGAAGACAAGTAGTAGCGCCCTCCGGTAACACGCGGCGGCAGTAACTGAAATAACATTTTTTTTTTTTAAACTTAAGTTTAAGATTCAAATTCAAACGCATTTATACAAATAGGGCCCGTAAGAGCACTTTTTCATGTCAATTTACAATAGTAAAGTTACCATTAGTTCGGTAGATATACCTCTAGGAGAAGAACCAACAAGAAACTCATAGGGTTTAATTTTCTTATCGCCAAATTTACAATAGTTGGTTTATTTATAAGCTATTGGCTAGTTTAAAAGGTACCAAGTAATGCTTGTGCAGAAATTTTAAGTTAATTCTAATTATTTTCAAGTGAAATAGTCAAGATCGATTTCGATAAATATAAGAATGAATATCATCATCATTATAATTTCAGCCGTAAGACGTCCACTGCTGGACATAGGCCCCATAGACTTCCATGAATACCTGTCGGAGGCGACCTGCATCCAGCGTCTTCCGGCAACCTTTATAAGATCGTCTGTCCTTCTTGTGGGTGGACGTCCAACGCAAGTTTTAGAAACTCTATATTTAACTATATTTTTTAATTTTTTTTTATTAAATTGAATGTTATAGATTTCTCCTGGATAAATAATACGAATCACTGTAAAATTTTGGTTATTTACATTTAATATATAAAAAAATAAAAATTAATTTATTAAAATGTGACCAATTGACTAAACTAGATGACGACATAGGTAACTCATTTTTATATAATGTGGCGTTTAACTGCCATTGATTCTATAGGCCTCATATATGCTCTATATAATTCCAGACAGAGAAACATGTGCAGTCACTACAAATATATATAGATGACTGACAGATCTTGGACTGATCGGGAACCGCCGCCGACTGCCCTATTTCTTTCAAACAAGATGTAAAATGCAAGTGAATTGTTCAGGGCTCATACGATTTTCATGTTTCCGGGAATACGACATAAGCAAAGATCTGAATGCGTATGTTCATTTGGGAGTACTGTATATATTATATATACGAAAATATATTATAAAATATAAAAAATAGTGTTGTAATACTAATGAAGCAAACATTATTCGTTAAGTCAAATATCAACACTTTACAAGAGACTCATTTATCACGTAATACAAATTAATTGTGACTTTTTAAGGCATTTTTTATGTGGGTAGAATGATATTTGAAAAATATCTCACCCATAGTTTCTCTCTCCTTTCTCGTCGGTGAGCACCAATGAATAACACTGCGCGTCTCTCTCGACGGACCATTCTCCCACGGAGCCGCTCAGTGTCTCTGGGAATATCAGGTTCTCTATATGCGGAGGGACTTGGACCTGGAATTGATTTCATAAAAAAATATTAACAAACACATTTACAAACAAAAGTAGTTTTTTTTAATTCATCATAATCATAATTTTAGCCGTAAGAATGCTGGACATAGGCCAAATAAATGCAACAATAAGCAAATAAAAATTAAATTATAACTCCGGACAAATAAGCCGAGTAAATCACCAGCAAAACGAAGTCCCTATTTAATGTGCGTTCTTTTGAGAGCCTCGTAGCTTAATGGTTTTAAAGGTGGACTAGGAAGCTTGAGGATACCTCAAGGTATACTTGAGAGTTCGAATTCCGGTCCAGACAATTATAATTTAATTTATAATTTATTGGGTCTCTGGTAGGTCCTGACAGTGGCCGGGCGAATGTCTTTGTACTGTCGCACCCGTGTGAGAGCTATGCTGAAACGTATGCTGACGCACTAGTAGGCCGTGATACCACGGGCTTACAGAATACTCAGCGTGAAACGGTATATGTTTTGCAGAGTGAGTGCGATTATCGGAGGCCCTTAAAAATGCCGCTTAAACGGAGTAAAAAGCCGGAAACACAACCATGCGCGGACTGTGTCGCGGTTGTTCATGGGGGGCGGTTTACTCTTACTATATAGGAGACCCACATATATCATATTTGTATATGTGGATCTTACTGTAGCAGCCAAGTATATAAATATATTTGAAAACCGTCACATTCTAAGCGCGGATTGTGGCGCAGTTGTTCATGAGCGATGACCACACCACATATTCCTCTCCCCCGGTATATCATAAAACACATACCTGACTAGGGAACACGCTCTTTACATACGCCTGCCCCGTCATATAATTCAAGCCGACCAGAAGACACACATTGAATAGCCCCCGCTCGCGGGCTTCGAACGGCAGGGCCAAATCAACGCAGCCAGTCTTCTCATCTATACTTAGATTGTCGGCTGCGTCTGTGGTATCCGCGTCTACCGCCATCTTGGCCACGTTGCTCTGAGACGTTCTGAAACTCTTCCACGACCTGAACGTCGAGTAAGTGTCTATGTCTGATTTATAGGAGCACACGGAGGTCTGATGACGGAAACGGGTCTTGACATTCTGGTCGATGTAGGCGACGCGCGAAGAGACGCGACGTACGTAATTTTTACGCTTCTCTGTCAGGCTACGAGTTAGTTTCACAGATTCTGGAATTTATAAGGATTCATTAGGAAGAAGGACTTTAATGGTATAGTGGACAAATGAGATGATGGGTCTCCTCTATCGTAAGACACCACCGCCCATTGAAAACAGCGCGGGAGATGAGAAGTAGAATACTACCTATTACATATTAGATAGTATCGACTATCAAGTAGTATTATATAATACTGAGACACTCTGAATGCAAATTTAAAACAACCAAATTCAGAGTGTCTCAGAAGCTTTTATTTATCTGCTCTTGAGGACACTTAACCGAATTTATAGACATACACATATATGTACTATCCAAATCAAATAAGTAGGCTTTGTTTGGACTATTTAAAGTCGTTCGAGCGGATCTCCATATATCATATTTTTGTAACAAACGAATTCAATATATGGCGGATCATTTTGTTAATGGGAATTCTGCTGTCAAATGAAGCTTTTTATTCGTAGCGAAGCACGTACCGGGTCGCTAGTAGGGTATATAGTTATTGTATATACTGTTCATTAACATATAAAAATTTAATTCTAAAATGTATATTGTTTTACTTTGATACCCACATGGCAGTATTTAAGGAAACCTGTGTAGTATTGTACATACGACACTATAGAAAAAACTATTATTTTAAAGACGCATTTACCTTCGCTAATATTATCTGATAGATCAGTCGGAAAGCTGCCGGGCTTGTGTTCGTCCATGTTGCAGGCAGCAGTCACCGTCTCGTAAATCTCTGACATCAGCCGATTTAGCTGTAACAAAATAAACACAATAAGTAATCGATCCAGTAAAACAAAACAGTTCATATGAAAAAGGAGTATTTTTGTCAGTGTCGAACCGATTCAATAGGATATTCGAAATACAATATTTCTAACAGTTTCAAAAAACAAAATTATATAGCGGACTATAGGCAGGCGAATACTGTAATAGTACATTACACTCGTGAAAAACTGCACCGTAAGAGTATGTTGCGTTGTCGGCTTTTTACATACATTATAAACGATATAAATTAACGGGGCTCCGTTATTCTGACTCCCTCAGCTAAATACAGTATGATATCACTTCGGACGAGCAGGCTACATTGCTGCATTAGTATATACTTCAGCATAGCCCAAAATACGTAAAGAAACTTCTCCAAATATACTCCTAGCAAACGATTTAAATATACCGCCTCTAAAAAAAACTTACCTGCACAGAATATATTTTGACATGACATTAATCACATTTACATTTTAATATACCCAACGTTAGAAAATATAGAGTTGTCCAATGACCTGAGTTTATCATTTTGAAGATACTATACAAACAATCTCTCGGAGGTAAGTTGAGAGAAATTTGTCCCTAGCGCGCAATTACTTTGCGTCTTTTGAATCAGTATTGAACTTTGCAGATTAAAATTGACACTGTTGTAATTTTGAATCTATATTACGTCAGATTTCCATATAACAAAAGATCACACGCATTAACTCAAACAAAAGATAACGTACCTAACTTTAACTTAGTGCTGTGACCTCCAATAATAAAACATTTAGGTCGCTGCAATCTATTAAAACACTGTACATCTATTAAAACAAACGATTTTATATAACACTCACAAATAAATTATTTTTATTATTACAATTTTTCTAAACCAGCAACACAATCAAAGCGACGGTTATGGCGCGGTTTTACATGGGCGGCGGTGATCTCTTACCGTCGTCATAGACACTCGCCTGTTTCGTTGCCCGCTATATGATAAAAATCACAATAATTGAATATGGACAAACTATATATGAATTTATATAATACATTTACATCAAACCACACTTACATATCACATAAATCAGTTTTAATAGTTGTCATATATAAAACTGATAGATAAATGAATATTCATACATTTTCAACGTAAATTTCACACATTCACACGAATCTCAGCCCCTTTATCAAATTGATAACACATCGCAATGATGCTGCGCAATGTCAAGGCATTTTTCGTCTTATCGTTATTACGAAACCAACGACTATGAGGAGGTCTCTATTCCTGACAGATTTTTATCAAATTAACCGCTAACACTTATTTAAGACAATCGTATGATAATTGTTTAAAAAAGTATTGTATTTTCTCATATTTATTGATTGTTTGTTTGAATTGAATAAACTGCGAGTTTACTTGACGGATTTGTAAAATACCATGAAGCTACACTGTCTTCAGTGATATTTAGCTATGTTATATTTTTATTTAAAAGTAGACATGCTCTACAATATGAATGCTATACGAATAGGTATCTACTTCTGAATATAGAATAAAATAATGTACCTACTATACTTACAGAACATATTACGTAGATATGTACAAAAAATGTCGTGTAGGCAAGTCTGTTATTATGACGTCACAATAACAGTTTTTTTATTTAACAAAAATAATTGAAATATCGTCTCTATGATGCTCTTATTTATACCTATCTAAGTATTATTGTTGGCTGCTATTATTCATATGCCAAGACAATGTTTGCCATAGTCCGCAAGTCCTTAATAAAGCATGAAACGTGTATTTCACATCAATTAGAATGTAAATGAGAGTGATTGATATATATGAACGCAATACTATAATTGAACGCTCACTCTAAGCCCCGGATATACCACGTTTTCGAACCTGGGTAAAAATTGCCTCACCCTTACTCAGCGTTATCTCAATACATTGAATAGTCACGGTCAACTGAAGATCACAGTCTTTAACCAACTTTTTAAAATAAAAATATACTATCAAAATACGATTGATACAGAGAACTTTCTGAATTTTTAGTGTGCGCGCCCTTCAACCGAAACACGGTACCAGGTTTACCCCCCATTCCAAATCAATGGCAGCTCAGTCTACTTCGTTAAACGATTAAAATAAAAACAAATATCTCAATAGACCAAACCTACGTATTTTTTTTAACGTTCAGTTTTTCATTTCATTTTAAATCCAACAGGGTTAAGTTCATCTAGAAGCCGATAAGATTATGAACCGTTTGGATGTTATTATAAATATTATAATCTATTAATATGCCAATAAATATTTTATCCATATGAACATATATATGCGTTTTTTATAAAATCGGTGGCAAACGAGAAGGATACTCACCTTGGGCAAGCAGTCCTCCGCTCAAGGACACCCTCTGCCCTTGCAGAGCTGCAGGTGAGTTGCCGGGATATTAATAGTTTTCTATCTTTACGTAGTGTTAGGAACGTGATAAGATGTTGTCTGCTTTTTGAGCGGGTCTTCGCTATGGAAAGAGATTACCGCCGCCCATTGACTCACGCATCACAACGCACTTTAGTTGTCGAATCAGCGGAAAAAAGTACCTACAAGTAATGTTTCACGTTGGTACTCTGTGAACCCGTGGCTCTTTCCCGGATAAATATATGTATAGACATGGTTAAATAATAACCAAGGAAAAAATCAAGAAAATAACAATATAACTAAGGATATATTGTATCTTTAAAGAAAAATCTAAAACAAAAGCGAGAGAAAGAGTTTTCTTTAACAAACCCCGTCTAATTTATACCACTTAATACTTTTCTGTCTCATTCGAAAACATAGTTAAAGATCTTACGTCAGAACTAAACACTGAAATCCCTTATTCAATACAAGAAGCCACGGTGAATAATGAAAACGCACAATGTGGTAAACACAAAAATATACATGACTCACACACGCTACATCAGCACGTAAGAAATTGCGTCACTGGAAAACATAGCCTTCGGGGTTTTAATACAGTAAGATATAGTCCCTACACATTTAATTGATGGATTGATCTTTACAAAAAAAACTTACATGTAAAAGCAATCATACCTTGGAAATTACAATGAATCCAATAAAATCGACTTCATAATTTAAAAAAAAAGCTATATTTCAGATTTTAAATAAATTAAATATAATTTTTAACATCAGCTGTGGGAATAACTGTGCCTGTTGTTTAAGAAAAAAATAATTAAAATTGATTTTAATTATAACGCCACTTATTCAACGGAAACCCACTAAAGTAGTAGATTAGACGCTAAACCAGAATCTATAGTTTTATTTAAATTTTAAATACAACTTTATAATTTAAAATATAGTGAAAATTCCAATAAAATATAGAGCCATAACGAAAAATTTGCGCCGATATCTTACCTGTAGAAAATTCGAATTCATATTTCAAAATTCAAACAATTCATACAAACCGGGAAAACACCTACCTTGACGCAACACAAAACACCTGTTACACTACACTAAAAATATAAATCTAATAGAAAATCACCTGTCTCCATCTTGCACTGTATCCGTTATTTTTTTAAATATATTCCTTATCCCACACAGAGAAGGCACCGCGTGGATCGTTCTAATTGTAATAATTAAGAAACATCACTCCGTCAACAGATAACTCGTGAACGGTTCATACAGCAATGAACTAATTAGATATTGCCGCTTTGAACTCGCCGCTTCCGAGATTAACACGATTTTAATACTTCCATATTTATTTTAAGGGTATCGTGCAATCAATATTAATCGTGTTACATTTATTTAGGGAATAACAACTTTTTTATTTACTTAACACAATCGAAAATCATCTAGTCCAAATTCATCTAAAATTGGGCTAACAAACTGAAAGCTCTCTTACTAGACTCTCTTACTTCGCTCTCTCTATACTTCTCTCTTTTGGCTTACATTTTTAAACCAGGCTCGGTTACCAAATGCAGTACTACGTATCAATGAATCTCAATCAATTATTTAATTATATATTGAAATAATTAATCAAATCGCTGATCTGTAGTTTCCCTATGGGTATAAGGTATATATTACTGATACGTAATGAATATAGTTTTTTCTTAGTTTTTACAAATGTATGTATGTACAAAAAATTAGAACGTTACACAGATTGTTATTTCCAATTACTCCATTTCTATTGATAACATTTTTCACTTTATATTTCAGTATAGAAACTATCTGATATATACAACATTTGTATGAATATGACAGAAACCGTAGCATCTACGCGCTCTACCAAAACCTCTCTGAACACACAGATTCAAGACGTCACTCGGAAGCTGAATCATTGAAATCAGATCAATCTGATATGAAAGCTAAGA
>DWCF01007011.1:0-11389 GCA_018230265.1 Delias oraia | reverse complement strand
ATTATACTTTCAAAGCTAATATGCCTTTCCTACGAATATCTTTATAGTTGTATAAAATGCAAAACTACTTAAGTATTTAAACCATTATGACATAAATCCCTTGAAGCATATCCCCTCTATATAGAGTCTATAATGAGTTCATTCTGTAGTATCCCATTGGGGCATAAACAATTAAACAATGACTTTAATATAGAAACTGATCAATTTTTAATAATATAAAGGCGATTAGGTACATATCGTAAAATATATTGCTTTAATAACTGTAATGTTCTGAAAGTTTTGAAAATTACTGAATTTAAAGTGTTTTTAAAATATATTTTAATTACGCCACATTACACACACGCGATATAATAATTCGTTACTAAGACCATGTCCCTCATGCCTCGTCATTGAAGGTTCTTTTATGAACTGCTCGTAGATGCTGGTCCGAGCGGCTTTCACAGATTTTCGCAAACAAGCGAAAATTTCTGCCGTGAGATAGGAATCTCGGTTAGGTCAGTCGCGTCGCGGGGGAGTGCTTCGCCTGAGTGACCGAACGGTGGCTCAATAATGTAAGGCTGCTTGTGAAGATCGTAGCCATCATTTCCGGCGAAGGCAGTTTTTACTGCGTTTGCAGAATCTTGGAATGGTATTCCACTACTTTTTTATCGTATAGCGGACAACGGAGCGTGTGGGTCTTCTATAAGGTAAGAGAACACTGCCTCCTGAGACAACCGCGCCACGGTCGAGTCATTGCATTGGTTTTGCTGTCGGCTTTTACGCCCTTCAAACGGCATTTTTAAAGGCCTCAATAATACTCCCTCAACGAAATACAGTATAAGCACCGTTTCATGTATAACTACCATTTCACGTTGAGTATTCTGTGGGCAGTTGTATCACTTCGGTCGAGCCGGCCTAATCAATTCTTCCGTATATGCTTCAGTATGGCTCGCCCACGGGTACTTTTTGAGTTTTCTCTATTATTT
Organism: Delias oraia; assembly: GCA_018230265.1. Lineage (NCBI taxonomy): Eukaryota > Metazoa > Arthropoda > Insecta > Lepidoptera > Pieridae > Delias > Delias oraia. Next base: position 10,424 of record DWCF01007011.1, on the reverse strand, counting down.
TTCAGTCATGAATGAACCTCAGAAACACTTTTAAACTTATAGGTTTACTTTTAATATGTACAAATCCGTGTTAGTTGTGCTTTAATTAAAAACACTTTTCAATAATTTTATTTAAAAGACAACCAAAGCGCAGATTGTGGCGCGACTATCAATGAGCGGCGGTGATCTATTACCCTCGCAGGAATCCCGCCTACCTTCAAAAGAAAACATATCATGTGGACGAAGTAGCATCAAAACGCTACTTGTATTACTTATCAATCAAAATATTTAATTATTTTTTCAGAGACCGAATTCAGGACCTCTTTCACATCAGATATGTGACCCTCATCAGCCATGGAAACAGTTATATGGCTTGTAACAGGTAATATTTGCGGTTTTCGTGTTGCTAATAATAGTTTGACCTATTTTGTAGCGTGACTTTACGAAACACGTTCGTAAAAGCATAAATGTTGGTCCCTTGGGCTGCAATTACATGAAAACCAAGGCAAACAATTTTTAAAACGTTTTGACTCTTAAGAGCATTATGACATCATCTGAGGATGTGAGCATATGAGAGTGTGAGCATCTCATAAAATGATTTTTTAAAATTATTTGATATTCAAAACCGCATATTTTATTTGCATTTTCAGCAACAGTTTAATTGTTTTCCGATCTTAAAATGATCAATATTTTAGAATTTAGAAACACCTTAATTTTTGAAATTGCCTTATAATTTTAAAAAATATCACATGTTCTTATAAAGTTAAGGTTTGTTTTGCTTATTTAAACTCAAACCAAAGAGGTTTATTTATATAATTAACTATGACTTCAGTTTTTTATGACTTTAGTTTTCAAAGGCATAACGCACTTGTGCCACTGCATCGCAATATTAACTTCAGTTGTTTTAAGAGATGAACGAAATAAGTTATAGTAGTAGCCAGGGTTGCCAGGGTATTACTACTAGTAGCTACTAGATATTGGAGCCCATATATAACCAATTGTAAAATAGTAGTAGCTTTAATTTAAATTGTGTTTATAATAAAGTATAATGTGTCATCCACAAATATTTATATAAAGTTTATGAGGTTATAATCTCTGAATCGACTAAACTGTAAAATCATGACCCTTAGAAAGCTGCAATTATTTCTGAGTAACATAATACGACATTACATACGTGAGAGCTTAATGGTTTTAAAAGTGTATCATGAAGCGAGATGTATCGGGTTCGAATCCCGGTCCGATCAATTGTAAATTATAATTTTATTTATAATTTATTAGGTTTCTGGAAGGGCTTGACAGTGGCCGAGCGAGTGTCTTAATACTGTCACATCCGTGGTAGAGCCATGTTGAAGTATATCCCGTCGCACTAATTGGATCGGCTCTTCTTAAGTGATATATTATTTAATTTGATAAAAGTCACTAAGCGAGCTATGGAGAGGACAATTCTCGGAGTGTCGCTGCGAGATAAAATCAGAAATGAGGTTAACCGCAGCCGAACCAAAGTATCCGAATTTCTCCGCCGTATTAGTAAGTCGAAGTGGCAATGGGCTGGCCACATCGCTCGACGAACCGACAACCGATGGGGAAGAAAGGTTCTCGAGTGGCAACCGCGTACCGGAAAACGCAGAGTGGGACGTCCCGCCACGCGATGGAAAGACGATCTCACAAAAGTCGCGCGCAACCGCTGGATCCAGATCGCTCAAGATGGTTATAGGTGGGCGTCCTTGGAGGAGACTAGAGGCCAGTAGTGGACTTGATAGGCTGATGATGATGAAATAATAAAAAGTGCGTGAGCTTTTTAATTTTTTAATATATTCACTCAAGGACAAAATTTGTCGTGTTAAAAGGTAATTTATTAATTACAAGGCACATAATTGTAAAATTCTTTGTTTTTTTAGTTGTAAATGGGATTTTCTATTGAGGTTATTTAATATAAAAATATATTTGAAGGATTTATAGATTCATTAAGCAATTTTTCACTGTAAAATGCGGCATAATTTCAAGGGCCTCCGATTGTCTCACTCCCTCGGCGAAACATAGTACAAGTACCGTTTCACGCTGAGTATTCTGTGAGTTTGTGGTATCACTTCGGACGAACCGGCCCAATTAGTGTGTCAGCGTTGCTCTCCCTCGATAGCGATATTTTTAAAGCACTCGCCCGGCCACTGTCAAGCCATTCCAGAGTCTAAACTGTAAATAAAATTATAATTGTCCGGGCCAGGCTTAGAACCCGATACCTCTTCCTTCATGTTAAACCAAAACATAAACCTCGAAAATATAGTTTTTAGAAAATAATACTAAATATGATGCGCTAGTTGTTGCGATGGCGCCAAAAACCCTTACAAGTGTTTACAAATTTAGAAAATATAAATATATTAATATATATGAAAAAATATATATATCTATTAAATGATTTATAATATAAAAAAATCAAATATATATATATATATATATGATATCTCTCGACTTAATTATACAATACCTATTTCTGCCACTCGTGCTATCTGGATCTATTTTTCGCTTCCTGCGGCGACAGAAACGCGCAATGGGCCCACAGCCTAACTTATCCCATAGAGGTCGATCTTCTTCTTCCGGTACTTCCATATTTCCGTTCATTACATAGATTGTAATTAGTATTAGCTTGGTATCATTGTTTTATATTACGAAATTTAAATAAAAACAGTTATTGTGACGTTAAAATATTTTAATGTAAATTAATTTTGAAAAGAAAGAAGTGTCCACTGAGATTGTCACATTAGTTATTATTGATTGATGTACTCAGAACTTTTATATAGCAATGCTGATGATCCTTTACAATGTTTATAAGTTCAATGCGATTAATAATTATTGTAATAACCTCTTCGTGTCGAATCGATCAATTTTTAATTTATTATTAATGGTTTGTAAATGTTCACTGTGAATATTTTGTATGATAAAGAAATATGCTCTTTGTTACAAATAATATGTAATTATTACGACAGAACTACATAGAACACACAATTAGTAAACAAAATGTGATGTTTTTTTTAACAAAAACGATGTTTAGAAGCAAAATGTAAAATAATTCGCACTTTTTACGTATAACTTAGTTGAGATTGTTCCAGTTGTTCTGTTCCAGCCATTTATTATTTTATCAACTTATCAAAAATCGAATTATTTCAATAATATAATATAATAGAAGTTTTTCAAATAAGTAAAAACTTTTTGGTGCGATACCGTATGTCAACTATCAAAATTAGTTTACGCGCGCGCGCTTTTTAATTTTGGCGCCTGCAATCAATGCTACGGCAAAGGGGTGACTGATCGTTGTTGCCAGCGACTTATCGACTTCACAAGGAAACGGTGCGTGCACAGTGGCTTTGAGTTTCGATAATGGCAATGTGGCTTACGTGTGCCAATCTTACCTAATAATATGGTGACATGCTAGATTTTAATTTTACAGATTTCAATTTTAATTTTACAGTATAATAAAACAATTCAATAAGTTTTGAGCATGGGCAGACGCGGCAGAATCACCGCAACGGTTTTTTTTCCGGCCTTTTACACCGCCTGAGTGGTATAAATTTACTGGACTCTGATTTACTCGCCCAAACAGTGCAAGTACTATTGTACCCTGGTATTCTAATAGCCCGTGGTATTTCTTCAAACGAGTTGGCTTAATTAGTGCGTCTAGCTTTGCCACGGGTAAGATTCGGTTAAAATTATTTCCTACACCGTACCATAATCTTTTATATCACACAATTCTAATCAATTGATTAGAATTGCTACAACTACAACTCCCGCGATGCCAATGACTATAAATTAAATGATAACTTTTTTTCAAGCTGATATAAAAAACGCTTAAAGTTATTTTAATAAGTTTTATTTGAGTATAATAGCAAATAGCAATATATTGTCTGTAATTAAATAGTTGCAAAAGATTTTAATTGAATTCTAATTTACGCTCGCATACATTTCATTCTCTTAGTGACTGGATCAAGCTTGCATTTCTCGTTGACACTGCATTTCTGATTGTTGCAGTACACACCTGGGCCTCCAGCTGAAGAAAACCAAGAAAATTAGAAGTTATTTTAAGAAAAATTCCTTAAAATTTAGTAGGCCATACTACTGACTCTAAAGATTAATAGATTGTATATTTTTATTTCACATTAGCTATAACCTTTTAATAATAATTTTAAATATCAGATATTAATTCAATTATGAATTTTCTTACCTATCACGCAACACTGAATGTCAGACGTGTTGTATAGCCGATATATATAATATTAAAGACTTTTTCCTATCACCTATAGCAAGGATTTCCAATCTATTTCAGCCATGGATCCCTAGGGATTCAAGGACAGTTTTTAGAGGAAGGTTTTTTTTATTTAACTTATAATATTTATTAGCCATGAAGTACCGGTTTAGAATTGCGCTTTCCTATATCCCGTGGGTGTCGTAAGAGGCGACTAAGGCACAAACCGGAGGGCGGACAACAGTGTTCTCCGCGTACTACAAAACCTAATTGCGATCGCCAACGCGCCTGCCAAGCGGGCGATCATGGCAAATGGAGGTGCGAAGGGGAGGCTTAGGTCCAGGAGTGGACGTCTTACGGCTAAAATGATGATGATGATGAATATTTATTTAGTAATTCTTAATTAATATAATTGTATTGTGGCTACTTATTCCTTTAAGAAGGCGGTGTGACGATAGAAAAATACTTTTTTGTATAGCTGAAATCGGGACAGTCTCCTAAATATAATTCACTCTGGGTTTCTTTGAGATCATAATATCCTTACATTGAGAGTATTTGTCGTTATTCCCTCCGCCGTGAGCAGCCAAGTCGACGCATGACTTCATATTACAGTTGTTCGGGCAACATGTTTTGCCATGGCTGCAGTCGTAGTTGTCATGGCATTTTGGGCTGCAACTGTAGATCTTTGACGGCAATGGACAGTTTCCGCCAACTGAAAATATGATTGAATTAGGTTACATCGTTTTCGAAGATAATAAAAATATTGATATATCTGATTTAAAATTATTTATTTAAATTGTAAATTGCTGCACGATGCATACAAATCTTTCATAATAAATAGGTTCACAAGCATTTACTTCTATTTAATTCGTGTAAATGGTCAAAATTATCATCTTCCAATTGACGAAAAATTGAGTATGGTAAGTAAACAGACATTTCGTTGTGAGAGCTTGGATTCGTTTGTTTGTTATAAAATAAATTTGATTGAAAGTGGTTTTTTTTCAAGTCAGTGCTTATTTAGTTGAAAATTTATTTTCTAATAATACTTACGTCCTGCCTCTGTGTACACCGCAAGGAACACGATAGCGAATAGTGTGACCACAGTAAAGTAACCTAAAAAAGAAATTTATAGATAATATATACACATAGATAATGTGTAAAAGTGTAAACTTATGAACTAAATACATCCTCAAAATGAATTAAATTAATATTAAATTTAAAATATTTTGTACTACATAACATACAGGCTGGAATGTAATGCCATCTGAAGTAGATACTCTTCTTCTACGGTAATTGAACCAACTAAAATCAGTGAAAGTTGCAGCTTGTACTTTTATTGCTTCGATCGTCAAAGTCAATTTATAAGGATGAAATCTCTCTAACAAACTTCAAAAATAAAATGAAAAACAATGAAATATTAAAGTATTAATTCAACAGATCAAGTTATAGGCACTTTTACTCCAAGATCCGTTTATGTTTACTTAATAATTATGATTGACTTCATTTATTTATTAAAATTACCAAATTATTAAAAACTCGCTTGTAATAGAACCGTCTAAAATGAAAGGAAAACAATGAAATCTTAAATTATTTTAATTGTTGACAATAAATGGTATACTAACTAAATAATTAATTGAAATGGACTCCATTTTCTGGGATACCTGTATAGCATAATATATAATTGCTACATACATTTTATTAAAATGCAATATGAAGCTGTGAAATTTGATCCAATATATGTAGGTATATGTAGATAAAAACTTGTACGAACGATACGTAACGTACGTACTCGGTTTATAATATGATAAAGGCGCGTGTATTTCTTAGAACATACTATTCATATTATTATTTAAAATTATTTGCATTAATTTTAATTTAAGGTCAATATCACTTAAGGTCAACCAATTGACTCGTTCGAGAAGGATATTACCTTCTTTATTACAATAACGTGATATGCAGAATAATATTATTGCATTGAAGGTAAGTCCCGCGCATGCCATCGGTCCGTATAATATAATGATGTCAGATGCCACATATTATTTTCCTTATTTAAGGAAACAAGCTTTAGGTACAGCCTAGTCATATTGGTAAATAGTTTAAAACTAACTTAAATTACTTCATAGACCAGGGCTTCCCAAAGTCATTTACACTATGACGCCTATAATTGCTTTTTTTGCGACACCCCTCTTTCCCCATAATCAAAACTACCTACTTAGCTGGAAATAAAATCAATAAGCCTAATTTGAGATTATCAGAAAATCTGCAGAATATATTTAATATTTTTATTAAAAAATACATGGAAAACAAAACAAGAATGTAAAACAAGAGAAATTAATTATTATTACTTGTTTGTTGTTAGTAATAGGAATGTTGAACGCCATTAGAAAGTTGCTGCGACACCCCAGTGCGTTTAACAGTATAGGAAACCCTGACATAGACTATAGACTTAGAAATCAGAATGTGTTCATTTGAAGAGGACCTCATAGTTCAGCGGTTTTCTAAGCCTGCCATGGAACGAGAGGTATTGGAGCTCCGAATAAAACTTAATTTATTCGGTCTTTCGAAGGGCCTCATTATGGTCGGTTGAGTGTATGAACACTGTCGCACCTGTGCACTCAAAGATTACCACATTATTTATATACATTTAATAGAATATAGACAAAGAAAACATGTTATGCCCGTCTTACTCACATTAAAATATTTTATGTTTTTACCATTTGTTATAAGTTATTTTTATGAAAACGGCGGCAAACTAGAGTAAGCGGTTCTCCGTCCATGAATACCCTTAAACCTTGCACATCCACGGGTGCTTTGTCGGCCTATAAGGAATATTAACGCTCTTATGATGAAGGTCCCTAGGCAGTTATAATTTAATTGATTTTTAATATGTCTACCAAGCAAACATGATTTTTAGTTAAATTGAATGTACTTTACATAAAAGGTACTTGTAAAATATATTTCGAAATACAAACATATGAGTCACTACGGGGACAGCGTAAAGAAAACTGTGTGGGTTTAATCAAGATAACCACGGACATGAAATCATTCAATTAGGCATATTATTATGTAGTTACGTGTACTTAAATTAGTTTCAAGGATAATGTATACCTGTGGATATATTCTCCTATTGATACCTACATACATAAGTGTAAAGGAAAAAAGCTTAAGAAACTAGAGATAAAGTCGCTACGTCCCTAGGTATCAATGGTAAATAATAATGATGACTTTTCATCTATACACTTTTGTCCTTTAAATTAAAAACGATTAATTAAAAGTGAATTTGAATTCCGGTTCGAACAATAAAAATTATAATTTATTCGGTCTTTGGAAAGACTTGACAGTGACCGGTAGAGAATCTTAAAATTGTCGCAGTCGTGGGAGAGCAATGCTGAAGCCTATGCTAACGCCGGACTGGGCCGGCTCGATGAAGTAATACCACGGGCTCTCAGAATACTCAGCGTGAAAAAGCGTCCTGTTCCGAAGAGTGAGGAGGATAACGGAGGCCCTTGAAATATGCCGCTTAAGCGGCATAAAAAAGCGACAGCACAACCAAAGATACTAGCAAAAAATATGAGCGGCGGTGTTCTCTTACCATAAATATATCTACCTGCTTCGTTTTGTGCTATACCAACCAATAAAAAATTTCATATGCCAACATAGATTTAAATTTTGGACAGGTAATTATAAATGTAAATAAAATCTTTTAGGTATAGTTATTAATTCAAGGCTGGCTAAATCGATTGCATTTGATTCTTAAGCGAATTAACGCAACACCATCGAGGTCGCAGGATAGATTAGTTAACGCAATTCTTAATTAAACCGCAAATCACCGTAATTTTTATGATAGCCAAAGTGTTTATAAGAATTTAAAGAAATAAAATATAAACACACACGCACGCATATCTCTCAAATGGTGTGGATGTGTGTACACACAATATTCGCATTGATCATGCGATATGTAAGGAAATTTGCGGGTCATTTCCAACACTAGGATATCGTTATTACAAGATGACCCCAAACAAGGTTATATAAATGTAAGAAATAGATATAATTGCAGTAGAACCCGTTTAAAATGATCACGCATAATACGCCACTTTACGCCAGTTGCTGCAACATGAGACATTTTTTCATATACAGTGTAAACTCTATATAACGACACTGAAGGGACTGGGCATTTTATAGCGTTATAAAGAGTTGTCGTTAAATGCAGAGAAGAAAAAGTGGATGGAAGACAAGCTAAACCAACTAAAGCCAATTGATTTCGACACTTTAGGGAGTTTGTCGTTAAATCGAGGAGCGTTACACTGTATTTCTTAACGTATATACGATTTGTCATCTTGTTGAATACGCCCGAGTCCAGCCTAGATCTCAAAGCGAAGACGCACTACAAAATTTGAATAATGTTGAAAATCTTTTAATTACTGATGTATCAAATACTTCTGTCAAAGCAAAATAAGTGATTATTTTAAATAATTACACAACGTATTTAATTTACATAATCTATAAATGTATAATGTAATACCTATAAAATAAAATTAGAACAAATTACATTATAAAATGTAGTACGTTTTATTTTCCTTATCCCACATATAACGCTTTCTCGCGACGCCTTTTTGCCTGACCCTGAGAAATGGTCTTAAGCGGGTTTTACTGTATATGTAAAAAATAGCTATAATGCCTTTTTTATGCTTAAAATTAAACATTACATTATGCTTTTACAAACGATTTGGGATGAGATTAATGCTTCTTTGATGAACATAGTGCTTTAGTTATAATTTAAGAATAATAAACCTACTTAGATAGTGACCGACTAGAAATTTGCTTTATTATTTTTTATGGGGATTTTATGACCTTATTTACAACCATTAGGTTTAATCTTATTTTTTATTGCACATTCATGGACGTAATATTACTTTTATATTACCTAATCCCGTCTAGTGTGTATAGTATGAATCTACTTTTAAAGAATCTAAAAATAAGATAATCAATTCAAATAAGGTTTATTTATTCATTGACAAATGCAATTTTAATTAATACAGGAAAACATAAACAATAAATTTTTCTATATAGTGATTCTTGATTGCTTTATAAAATAAATAAACCCATAGAAGTAACCAATGCAGTAATGAATTATTTGTTTCAAGAATAAGTGTATTATTTCCTTAAAATATTAATTTGCGATTACATTAAATATTTTCAATTTCCATCTCCACAAATAATTTTAAACATGCAAATGTTTAAATAAGTTTATTAATGTAAAAAAGTGTCAGTATAAAATAAGTGAAAGTAATGTCTTAATAGTAATGTCCTAAAAAGTAATGTGTTAATATTTGTACGCAGAGATCGACAATTACATATTTCCTTTAATTATGTATTATTGTATAGTATGTAACAATTTTTAATAAATATATTTGACTACACTCACCCATTATGCATTATGTGCACACAAAACGACCATTGGATATGAGTGTTGTTTAAATACTAACGCAACAGGTATAGTTAAACTGGTATTATATTTATGTACATGCTCAGACTAAAACCTCATTCTTGGGATTTTACGGATATTAGTGACACACAGCCAGTGATTACCCACATTTGATAAAGCCATCAAAATTTAACTTGGCAAAATGAAAAAAAAGTGTATCAAAACACGTGACTAAACCATGCTGAAGCATATACTGATTGCTGACACACTAATTGGGCCATCTCGTCCAAATTGATAGAAAGGACTCACAATATACTTGCTATGTGAGTGAGGATAACGGAGGCCCTTAAAAATTCCGCTTAAGTGGCGTAAATAGCCGGCAACATAACCAATGCGCGGAATGTAGCGCGATTGTCCATAAGCAGTGGTGTTCACTTAAGATATAGAAGACCCACCGGCTCCTTTGTCCGCTATACCACCATACATTAGAAAACTTCTAATGTGTTTCATTGAATGAGTGAGGATAACGGAGGCCGTTAAAATTGCCACTTAAACGGCGTAAAAATCCGGAAACACAATCAATGCGCGGACTGTAGCATGGTTATACATGAGTAACGGTGTTTTTAGCATAAAGGAGAACCCACCTGCTCCGTTGTCCGATATATCATAAAAAATAATAAGTTTATTGCAATAACATCCCAGTTTAGTAGTCAATATCTAATCAAAATCAATCTAACTCAGTCCAATAGCTGGTATATTATAGATTACAATATATATATATATATA
>DWCF01007010.1:0-11394 GCA_018230265.1 Delias oraia | reverse complement strand
CTCAAGATCGCAGCGGGTGGGCGTCTTTGGGGGAGGCCTATGTCCAGCAGTGGATTTAGATGGGCTGATGATGATTCGTTAAGAGCCAGCAATACACCCGCGCCACAGTGAGCCTGCTATTCGTTTTCCTTACAGTAATGGTAAAAGTCCTGGATGGGGCACAAGAGGTTAATTTTGGTCCTTCTCGTTTCTTCAGATTGGGATACCCCGCATTTCTGACATTATGTTACGCCTCCAAGATTATTTAAGGTAGCCTTAGTTTTTTTCCCTATAGATACAGTATCAGAGGTTGTTGCGGTCGAAACCTTTTTTGTGAAAAATGTAATTACTTATAATTGATTAATTTTGCAACGTCTATGTTATTTGCAGGCCACTCCCGGGAAAGTCTTCGGGGTTCCTGTTCCCGGATTTCCAATCTCTGCAACGAATATGGACGCATCCGTTGGTTCTAAAATACAATTCCGATAGATATGAAATTATGCAACAGAAGAAGGTATGTAATTTTAATTCGCATTTATGAATATATTTTTATCCCTATTTTTATTACAAATCATACATTGAAATATGTTTTTACGACCTTAAATAACGCGTTACGTATAAGTGAATCATCACATTTAACTTTTTAAGTTGGCCTTTGTTTTATTTTTACGTGTCACATCTATTTTATTTTAAATAAAATTGAACTTACATATTTTATTATAAATAAAGATATTTATAAGTCTTTATGCATGTACTTTATGCGATCTCATTAAAGTCGTAGGCAACCAACCAAGGTGACTTATCAAGTCACCTATCTAGTCCACTGCTGGACATAGGCCTCCCCCAAAGACGCCCACCTATTACGATCTTGGGCGATCTGGATCCAGCGGTTGGCCGCGACCTTCGTGAGATCGTCTTTCCATCGCGTGGCGGGACGTGCCTTCGTCCGTTACCGGTACGAAGTCGCCACTCGAGAACCTTTCTTCCCCATCGGTTGTCCGTTTGTCGAGCGATGTGGCCAGCCCATTGGCACTTCAACTTACTAATGCGACGGGAAATGTGGGTATTATTTATACATCGGTAATTATGAACTGTATAAGTCATGTATTTCACAGTACAGAAGTGTGTATCTGAGAAATCCTTGCGTTATATGGTCCCTACACGTGTTTTGCGGTGGATTGAAAGCGCGTTATATGGGTAGTTACATTTCTTTACAAATTATATTGATGCGTTGAAAAGCGATTCATTTGGAAGCCACTAATTGTGAATTTTAATTGTATATTAACTGTCATTTTTAGATACTGTGCATTGAATTCATAATTTTCAGAGGGAAAAGGAAGAAGAGGATTCAGAAGGCTCCATAGCTGATTTCATCAATGATGATTCCACACCAGAGGTATATAATAATCATTTTTATTACTCTTATCTAAGAAGAAATTTACCCATAAGTGAGTCATGCTGTAGCAAATGCTGACTCACTCATTGGGCTCGTCCGAAATAATATCGCGGACTCAGAGAACACCAGCGTGAAACAGTACTTGTAATATATTTCGCTGAGTGGAGAGATACCTGTGGCCAGTAAAGATATATCGCTTGTGACGTAAAAAGCCAGCAACGCAGCCAAAGCGTGGATTGTGGCGCGTTTGTACAGGTGCCGTGGAGATCTCTTATCATCAAGGAGATCTACCTGTCGCTTATAAAACAAAAAGATTTTTAGATATTAATAGTGATAAGTAAAAATGGCAGTACGCCTCGGAACAAATGGTTTTATTCAACGTCCCCATAAACTTTAGTATAGGATACATTGTAATTTTAAAAGACATCTTGTGTTATAGGAGACTTCAACTGAAGAATCGTCAGATGATTTATCTGATGCGAGTGATGACAGCCGCAAGAAGAGTAAGAAGAAGAAATCGCCCAAGAAGAATAAAGTACGCACATCGCGTCGGGGTACAAGAGCGAATCCAGGTATTATAAAAATAATCTAGCCGATCTTGGTGATGTTTTGCCATATATATTACTAATATCTAATATTAATATCTTTATTAAGTAAGGAATAAATTGTGGAATAGTGAGTTTATATATGCTGAATCATGCTAAATGTGTACGAAATTAAGTTGGACTTCCATTAACATTTAGGGCTATGAAAAATAGACGATGACCGACCTGACTAATCTTTAAGCACAGGAAATTTCAAGCAGGTCGGCTAGTTTCGGATAAGTTAAGCAAGCAACAAACACCGCGAGATGCTCTTGTGCTTAACCAGTTCTTTAACAATTTTAACCATCGATTTCAGTCGATCCCGTGGAGGAAGACGTGCAAGAGATTGAGGTGAAGAGTGAGAATCCAACGGAGTGGTGGATGTCTCTAGTCAACGAAGAAGAATTGGACGACGTGCGGAACTCGCACAAGTTGGTGCTTCTCTTCGACATACTACGACAGTGCGAGGCGATCGGGGATAAACTGTTAGTGGAAATAGAAACTGCATATTACTAAATTATTTTCTCTAATGCAAATTGCCGGCAACCCGAAGGTAAAAATTTCTTCAGGAGCTACGATGGCTCGACCAATACACCAATTATTACGCTACGAAGTTCCTTAAAACTGTTTAATTAATATTAAAAATTACAACTTAAATAAGTGAATCTAATTCGGTGTTACAATATGAAATGACAATTTTATTACTAAAATTATTGGGCACGTTCGCATCATCATTCCATACTCCTTTTGAAGTTGAACGCTGCGTCATTCTTAATGATTAGAGTTCCATACTTAACACCCTACACCACCCAACACGGAAAATAGGATCTTAGACTTCGAGTTGCCGAGAATAGCCCATGACAGAAATACCATCTGTACTGCAGCCAAGGCGATCGTAACAGATCACCGCTGCTGGTAATATGAATCTAGGGTATTCCAGATGAATCATGCCGATTAGTCATTAAGTGTTTAATTCTATCTTCTTATATTTCAGATTGGTGTTTTCACAGTCCCTATATTCGTTGGCCCTGATAGAGCATTTCTTAGAAAAAGTAGATGAAGCAACGCAAGAAGGGCGTGTAGACGAAAAATTGGGGGGGCACGTTGGTATGTAGTCTATTCAATCGAATATAGCAGTGATTTATTAAATTGATCTACAACTTTTCTCTACAATAAACCATTATAATTTTAACACAGCCATTTTAAATTTTTAACTTGGTTTCTGTATTAATATGGTTTATTTAGAATTTGGCTTATTAACTATAAAATTAACTTGATTTCCTTGTTGTTATGGCAATATGGCATCATGTTTATGTACCATCCGGTTTTCAAATATTTTTAATTTTGTCAATAGATAATTTTTAAACAATTCAATCAAAATTTTTGAAAAAAATGATCAGACTATAAGATATAATATAATAATAATAAAAACTATACGATAATAATAGTATTAATTATGTATAAATTTAACAATAAAATTCTCCATTTCAATCAACTAACCGATATGGTATACTATATTTATACTACAATTGATGCAGTTTTCTCAAGAAATTTAGACAATTTGCAGAGTAGAATTTATGTCACTCATTTCAGTTATCATAAACCAATCATATATTGGAAGTGTAGGATAGTAATTAAATTATTTTATTAAAATGTATAATAGTCGAAGTTAATTAATGTATATATTACTAGTGTTGCATTATAAATAAATTCGTTTTAAATTTTTATATAATGTATTGATTTTTAAATTAATTGCCATCTCGTAGAATGCCAAAGAAGTTTTACTTCATTCGCGTGTGGCTGTTATACGAACTCTTTAATTTTGTTTCTGTATTTTTATAGGCTCTTGGTCTCCCGGAATAGACTATTTCAGATTGGATGGGTCGACGTCGTGTGAAAACAGATCAATTTGGTGCAAGAACTTCAATAGGGAAGACAATCCGAGAGCTAGGTGCGTATCACTTATTTATATATATTTGAATACATTAAAATTAATATAATTCGATTTTTATAATGAAAATATGTAGAGTTCTAGATCTAATTACTAGATTTTATTGTCACTTGCAAGTGGTTGAATCTATACTAGGACAAAAACGCAATACTTTCTGATGTAATAATAATATGGCAATATTCCAACTATTCTTAGATAACCTCTTGGCCGGGTGGTATTGTAATCTACCGTGAAGTCAGATCTGAATAAAATTTATTATTTATTCGGTGGAGGCCATAGAATGGCCTGGGTGAAGGCCGTGGGAGAGCCTGACGCACTAATTGGGCCGGCTTGTCCGAAGTGATACCACAGGCTCACAGAAATGGTAGTTGTACTTTAAACGGAACTTCTACAGTTTTTCGCTGAGTGCGTGACGATATCGGAAGCCTTTAAAGTGCCTTTTCAGGGGTGTAAAAATCCGGCAACACAACCAATGCGCGTACCGTTGTGCGGTTGTCCATGGGTGGCGGTTTTCTCTTACAATATATAAGACCCATCTGACCCGTTTTCAGTTATGACATAAAAAATAAAGCTATTATACTACTCAGCACAACTTAATTGGTGCGGTTATCCCATGGGTAGCGGTAATCTCTTACCATATAGGAGACTTGATCCATTTTTTGCAAAAAACTTAAAGCTCCATAGGAGTATACAATTATTTTTAATGATTACATATTTTCATAATAATGTTGACTATTCCAGATTATTCCTGATATCAACCCGCGCTGGTGGTCTCGGTATAAATCTCGTGGCTGCGAATCGTGTGGTGATATTTGACGTTTCATGGAACCCATCTCACGATGTCCAGAGTATCTTCAGAGTGTATCGTTTTGGACAGAAGAAACCGTGCTATGTGTACAGATTTCTTGTAATGGTAAGTCAGATTTTTTACTTTTTTCTATAAAGTATTTATTATGGAATGCGATATTATAATTTCTCTATATAAAATAATGAGATTAACATTATAAGAATGTTGAGAACCATGCTGACGCACTGATTGGGTTGGCTCGTACGAAATTATATCACGGGTTCATATAATATCAGCCTGAAACATATTTGTACCGTTTCGCTCGGTAAATAAGGATATCGGGTATATATCGCTCATCAAGCTATACAATCTTGGTTAGAATTGTGATGCGATTGTCCATGGGCGGTCTTCATCACTTACCATAAAAGAGACCCGGTTTATAGCCATTGATAAGTTGTTTAAGCCTGTAAAAAGCCTCCTAATAAAAGACAGCATTCAGCCGAGATAATATATTTTAGATATTATAATCAATTATGAACGGTTTATTTTAAATAGTAAGTGGATAACAGAGCTGGTGGGTAAGAGAACACCGCCGCCCATCGACAACTGCACAGTCCGCGCATTTGGTGGTTTTGCCAGCTTTTTACACCACTCAAGCTGCATTTTTTAAGGGCCTCCGATATCCTACACGAAGCGGAAAAAGCGTGTAACGGTACAAGTACCGTTACAAGCAGAGTATTCTGTGAGCCCGTGATTTTACTTCAGACGAGCCGAGCCAATTAGTGCGTCAGCATGGCTTTCCCAAAGGTGCGACAGTATTAACACACTCGTCCGGCCGCCGTCAAGCCCTTCTAGACCGAATAAATTATAAATTAAATTTATAATTGTCCGGACTAGTATTCGCACCCGAAACCTCTCGCTTCATGATAGACTTATTAATCAATTTAGCTACGAGGCTCTCAAGGATTTTAAGTGTATATTAAAAATTTTCAGGGGACGATGGAGGAAAAAATCTACGAGCGACAAGTAACGAAGCAGGCAATATCGAAACGCGTCATCGACGAGCAGCAGATAGACAGGCATTATGCTGAGAACGATCTGGCTGAATTGTACAAGTTTGAGCCGAAGCCACCCCAGCCGAGGCCGATCCCGCCCCTGCCCAAGGACAGGCTGTTCGCCGAGATGCTCAAGGAACACGAACATTTGGTGAGTGCTCTGGTATTGGCGTTTTGAAGTTCCGAAGCGTTTTGCCTTTTTTTAATAAAAACGCAGGCAAATGATTAGGAGGCTCGTCTAGAATAAGCGGCCCTATAATTAGATATAAGAAGGCTCTTTCTTCGAAGGTACCTAATACGCTTTAGTAAAGTTCACTCTAAGGAGACGCAGACGCATATGCTGACGCATTAATTGGGCCGGGTCGTCCGAAGAGATACCACGGGTTCACAGAATATTCAGCGTTAAATGGTGGTTGTACTTGAAATAATACTTCTACTGTGATTCGCTGAGTGAGTGAGGATATCGAAAGCCTTTAAAAATGCCGCTTAAATACCTACTGTAAAAATCCGGCAACACAACCAATGCGCAAAGTGTGGCGCGGTTGTCCATGGGCGGCTGTGTTCTCTTATCAAATAGAATATCTTACCTGCTCCGTTGTCCGCTATGCCATTAAAAAATGAATACTATTTGGATCTCAATAGACTAAATAAAAGCAAAAACCAAAGATTCATAATCAAACATTGTTCATCACGAAGAGCCTCCATTTACCGAGGCATTAAAGTAAATTTAGTTGGGAGACTTTTTTATATTTTAATATGCTTTTATTTAACATTCCAGATATACAAATACCACGAGCATGACTCCCTACTGGAGAACAAGGAAGAAGAAACGCTTACGGAGGAGGAACGCAAAGCCGCCTGGGAGGACTTTGAAAATGAGAAAACACGGCCACCACCAACGCCATTCGCCTCACCATACGCCATGAGTAAGTACTGAGTGCACGATATGAAGCAAAGTCAAAAATCGTTTATTTATCACAGGATTTAACAATCACTTGATAATTGTCGTGATTTAATTTCAAACTGTTGACATCAAAAACAATTTACTTAATTATAAGTTTACGCCATTTCCAAAGCATTAGTGCAGAAGAAACAGTTAAAAAATAACTTTACATATATTTTTATGCTATATCAGGGCAACGGAAAATGGGAATCTTCCCTTGTTTTAATTACACCACAATCCGGGCTTTGGTTGTGTTGTCGACTAAGCGGTATAAATTCAAGGGCCTCTGTCAATCAGCAAAACAGTACAAGTACTGTTTCACATTGGTATTCCAGATCAGAAATGATAAATTTGCTTTTTCAAAGTGACTTCGCGAATATATCAACGTCCCATAAGAAATAAATATAGTTGAGATATTGTATATTTATGAATTAACTTCCTAATGTTGCCTTAGCACGTAATTATCTTTATTAATTGAATTTTGAAACCATAACGAAAAATCGGAATATAGTCTATGTAAGAATTTATATATCATTATCACATACTTTAGATAGGATTATGATCAAGTCTATTTGAATTCTAATAACCATTAGTTTAAATTTATAGCGTATTTTGAAAATTCTTACACAAAACCATTATGTTTTTGTGAGACTTGTAGCTAGGCATCGGGTTCTATGCCCGATCTGAATAACAAAAATTATATTTTTTTCGATCTTTGGAAGGGCTTGACCAGTGGCCGGGTGTCTTAATATTGACTTACACGTATGGCTCGTCCGAAGTGATACCATCGGCTCACATATTAATACTAACCACGCTATGCCATAAAAAGAGATTGGCTGATTTCGTGTTCATATTTCAGTGCTGGCTCAGCAACAACAATTGGCATATGCCACGTTAGCGGCCACGTTGCGAAAGGAAGCGCCGTCAATCACTGAAAATCAGATACGGGACACGATCCCGCTGTTATGTGCCGCCAATCCACAGGTATTTAATATATTAACATTTAATATTTTATTTATTTTAATATTTAAACGTCATAAGAAGATCCTACTTCTCGTTTAATAGCCAGCTGGGTACCCTCGACCCACCTGGCGTTTTAGGATGTCCATGGGTGCCCTATCTTCTGGTGTTTAAAAAAACTACTGCAAAAAAGTTGAAATTCTGCCCACTTATTTACTATAATTTGTCAAATATAGCATAATAATTATGCCAAATCACGCCCATCTGTGATTATGTTAATTTGAACATACATAAATATGAAATCGACTCAAAGTTATCCTAAATTAGACTAGGTAAAAGATTTTTGTCAAGGAAATATGTGTTTTTAAAGTGGTAGAGTTTGTTTTTTATCTTATATATAGAGAGATATAGGTTATATGACACATACATTGAGTTCGCCCTAAATAGTTAAGAGAATTGACCGTAAATATTGTCTCAATATGTAATAGAAAATATTTGTCTGTTCAGATGTTCGCTGGATATGATTACGGCGTAAGTGCTTTTCATAATTAAGCATGATTGTACGTGTTTTGTGTAACCCAAGAACAATATTACTTTAGTATATTAATGTAATTATTTCTAAACTTAACAGAAAGAGTATGTTGAATACTAAGAGGGTGTTTGATTTGGAATTACTTGGTTAATTTAGAACATTGTTTTTGTAGCACTAGTAGGCTGGATTAAAAGATTTTGTTTGTTTTACTAAATTTCCTATTTTATTTACAGTTGTTGCAGAACATGGGTGAATTATACAAGTACCCACAATCAGGCATGATGAATCCTGGTATGATGAACGCTGTTATGAATTCTGGTGAGAATATGATGACACAAGATATTTGATAATTTCCGCAATTAATTAAATATATAATTTATTGCGTTCTAGTTTGAAGCAACTGACGCTAATAATAGTGTTTACTTATGTGTCCTTTCTTTATCAACAGAGCAATATAACAGTTTGTTATTACAAGAGACCTGAATATAGGCTTATATATATATCTTACATGATTTATACTGAGCTTAAGTGCTATATTAATGAGGATTTGTTTGTAGTCGGTGGACCTGGTGGTATGCCTCTAGGTGGTAGCAGTGGACTTCAATACGAGCCTCCCTGGCAGAGACAACAGCAGATGAGATTACAGCAACTAATGCAGCAACAAAATGTAAGTTCTTCCATCTTTTTATATATTCAGTGATTAAACTCCGTAAAACAAGTAAATCTTTTAGAGGTAATGCAATATGCTTTTACAATATGATTTCAGAAAACGTTCAAAATCTTTCTCTAAATAACATAAAGAAAACTGTTAAGGGACGTTTGTGTGATAAAGCATAATATAGTGTTAATGATTTTGTAAATTCTCATTCTCAGAGATAATTTTTTGTTATATGTCTTTTATATTTTAGTTATATCGCAGAAGAAAAAAATTACACCCACTAAGTGTATTGCACTGGTTCTTCTCAATGGGCTTAGCTTAGAACTTAGAACAATATTTCATTTCATAAAAATGTATTGCTATTCGTTACGTTTCGCTTAATCTCGATAACATTTAGGCCGATTTGGCTAATATTGGTCTTGAATCATTTGTAAGTTATCAGAAGAGGACTATCAAATGTTGGATGCTTTGTTAAATGAAGTTTATTATTACTTTCCAAATAATCAGAAAGTTAAAATTATTTGAGGGCATTTCAGTGACCCCATTAATTTTGTTTAGAAAAATGGTATGTTTATGCATAAAGATTTGCCCACCCTGATAGAGAGACCCACCTTCTCCATTGTCTGCTATACCATTCAAAAAATAGATTGATATATGTATGTCATTTTGTGTTGCAGCAAATGGGCGCAAAATACTACGCTGGCGGTCTAGGTAGCCGTGACCCGGTGGCAATGGCATTGCAGCATCAGCGAGCGCGCGAAATGATGCTAGGTGAGAGGACTCGTCCGCGCGGTCGTCCTCCCCAGCGCGACCCAGCCCCACGGCCACAAACACATGATGTCGTCAACCTAGACTCGGATTAGGTAATTATTTTATCTTTAGGCTTATTGTATGTTATTATATTTCTATGACAATATTAAAACGACTATTATTAGAACTTTCTGTTATCAAATAAATAATATGGAACTAAAATTCAGACTACAAACTGCAGACAATCACTAAAACTAACAGTAACAACTAAGGATTCTGTTTGAAAAAAATTCTGAAGAATTCAGAAGACTGTTAAACATTAACTTTCTTCCAATTTGAGGCTGGAACCATATTCCATATAAACAAGAAATTTCATCGCTTTTTTAAATGTGGTTGTTAACAGTTATCATCCAGCTATATGTCATTGATAGTTTTTATTACAACATACTTACGAACTTTTTGTTATAATAAAAATTTGTTACAGAAGAATCTACACTTAAGACTGTGTGTACAGTGAATGTTATTAAGGTGCTACGCAGCAAACTTATAGTTGGTACATGAGCCGGAGTGAGCCAGATTAGGAATTACTGTGTACACATGTACTACATATCATGAATCTCATGAGCATTGCACACATGAAACTGAAGTTTTTCCTAAAAAAATAATGTGTTTATATAGTATCAACAAAGATAAACATATTTTAGTAGAGATTATCAATGAAATTCATTTTAAAGTAAGGAAAGGACTTGCGTAGCATATATATGCAGTTGTATATTCAATGTATAAAATTTGTGAAACCTATAAAATTCATTGAAGAAATTATTACTCAGGCCAGGATCTTTTAAATATTTATTTTGAAAATTCATAGGTTTAGTTACAAATAGGCATGTGTGTGATGACAGCTTTTTCTATTTTGTGTCTATCTAGATTCAATGTCAAGCAATTAAAATTTAAGAGAATTTTATCTAGATAAGTTTTTTCTGGGACATCTCTTCATACTCAAACTAAGAAAAAAGTTGTCCATAGTTTACAAACTACCACAAGCACATATCAAAAGAATGCCCAAACTGCTGCAAAACATTTCCATTCTAGGCACTTCGCTATTCTGCTACCTACATCCATTTGAAAATGAGTATTTTTGTGCCTAATATAGTAGTATGCCTAAAATAATTCTAGATTTCATGTTATGATCGAATTTCAAAGTTAGGTGTAAATAAGAGTAGACATTGCATTTTCATTGTATGCTTTTAACTGTTTATTACAAATTTGTATTTGCAAATCTGTATTGAAAAGGAAATAGTTCAATTTATGAAGAATATTTTTACAATTTTTTTTTCTAGTACAAACCGGATATATTGTATAATTTACTATCACTTTTTGAATACAGATTTGAAGTTATAATTATACCATAATTAATTATTCAGTAAATGTGGCTTGCTAAATTATATTAATCCCAGTACAGGAAATTAGTTTTAAGATAAAATAAATGTTGTTAGTTGTAATGTCACAATATGGTATTACATTTTTAAATTATGCAATTACATAAATAGTTTGCATAATTTCTTTCTTAGAAAGTCCTAAAAACTGCTTCTTTTGCAATTACAATATTTGAGAGCTATATGTTTTAGTTATTGTTACTCTGCCCAGTGATACAAAAAAATAAACATTAATATTTGCATACATCATCATCAGCCTATTCAAGTCCACTGCTGGACATAGACCTCCCCAAAGACGCCCACCTGTTGCGATCTTGAGCGATCTGGATCCAGCGGTTGCCCGCGACCTTCGTGAGATCGTCT
>DWCF01007009.1:0-11395 GCA_018230265.1 Delias oraia | reverse complement strand
ACGTGCGATGTGGCCTGCCCATTGCCACTTCAGCTTGCTAATTCGGCGGGCTATGTCGGTAACTTTAGTTCGTCTATGGATCTCCTCATTTCTGATTCCATCACGCGCGAAACAAGACACCTATTTCTTTCAATTTAACTCGAAGTGTTGTAAAAGGAGCCAGCTTATAAGTATAAAATCCATTCAGTAGCTTTCGCGTGAACGAGTAACAAACATTCATCAATTTAAACTGTCTATTATATTAGTACGATGCTTATCACGTACGTCAGATTGCAACCTACCAATAGCGGCGCGTGGGCAGAGTTAATCGCTTCTCGCCTTTGAAACTCGACTTTCGCCATTTCAGTAGCAAGCCACGCCGGTATCTCCGGTATTGCCACGCGAAGCGCCAAAACAGTCACCAGTACAACGTGCTTAAACACAAAGATGTTACAACTTTCGTGATAAAGAGTAATGATAAAAAAATCAATTAATGAATACTTTAAGGCGGTGTTTTCTTTAATGTTTGCTGTGTTTCACTGAGTGAGTGAGTATTAGATTTCCGTTAATTGCATAAAAATGCGACAAACTTTTGTTTTTTTCAACAAGGTTTGCTGATGAACTTATGACATTTTTGTGCCCGCTTTAGTTACAGCGCGGATTTTCATGTAATGAGCGGCGGTGATATTTTTTTTATGGAAACGGTAGCAAACGAGCAGGAGGCTCCTCTAGAAAAAGCGGTCCTCCGTCCATGGACGGCGTGTCTACGGGGTAACCTTGCAGAGCCGCAGGTGCGTTGCCGGCCTTTATGGGATAGGTACGCTCTTTTCATGAAGGTGCCCAAGTTGTGTTGGTTTGGAAATACCAAACCGGGAAACTGATTGCACAGAGTAGCGGTGCACGGCATAAAATGCGTATCTTACCATCAACCAAAACAAGAGCCATGGTTCAGTCGAAACTGTAATTATATTATTATTCTCACCTCTAGAGCAACAATAAGTAAGACAGTCTGCGCAGGAGTCGCGTCCGGGAGCAACCGGTGTACGGGGCCCGAGAGCCCTATCAACGCGCAATTCACTAACACAGACACCGCCACCATCGCTTCCATTGCGTGCTGTAAATTAGCCATAACTGTTTATAACTACGGTGACCTAAAAGGTCGGCAACACACCCGCAGCCCGTTATGTGCTGGGGGCGTCCACGGTCTCCTAATCGATTGCTTCTCTTTGTCATTCAAGAAAATATTTTAACACGATTATAAATTAGACACTCATGCTGTGCCGCGGGTGCGTTGCCGACAATTTAAGGATAGGTACGCATTTTTTTAAAGCTTCCCAAGTCATAGTGGCTCGGAAATGACTTTTCAGGCAGCAGATTCCATTTGTGCGCGGCTCACATAGAAGTGATACGGGAAACATGAAAACATTTTCAACACTAGACGACTTCAACTTCACAAAAACAGCATACTTATTCCTAATAGTACGGCAACACACCCGCCCAGAAAGAGCTGAGGGCGTCCATGAGAGAAGAACCACTAATCCTAACATAGATGAGTCAGCTCGTTTACATATTCAAGAAATCTAAGTAATATGAGCGTTATTTTATTTGAAATCAATCGATGGTCTCACCTGCCAGCTGCCAATACTATTGACTCGCTCGCCGAACGGCCGCTGGGCCACGTGGCACAGCTTAAAGGCGTCCGCGCGAATCTCGCACGCATTGTTCAGTAGCGCACACAGAGCGGCCAGAGGAAACGCAGCAGAGAACAGCACAACGTGACCGAGCTGTGTTAGCATCTCTAGGTATTCGGCGAATGTGCCTTCATACTGGAATAATATTATATTATTAAAATATTTATATATATGGTGGAAAATCGACAACTCGAACCTCGTTTAGTCGAAATCCGCTTTACGTCAAAAAATGCTATTTCCTCACGCTGTAAGTCTATTATATTATTAAAATATTTCTATATCCGCGGTATCTCTAATTTATTAGACTTTGTAACTCAAACATAATGTTATTTCCCTATGGTGCGTTGATAATAATATTTAATCCCTGTCGAATTTCAATAACGAGACTCCGTAAGTGGTAGTGAGTAAAATTTTGTAGCGTTTTTGGACTTTTCGGCAATCAAAGCAATAAAATAACATAGTAAATTATGTTTTTTCTAGTGCATTTAAATTTATATAAATTAATGCGTAACCATAAATTTAAGTCGAATTGTTCTTCCTTTAAATTCTTAAAAAAACTTTAAATTCCAAAATTCGAAAAATATTCTATTAAGCTGCAACTTTATAAGTTAATGTTTTAACAAATAAAACCTATGTAACGAAATTCTTGTTTTAGCGAATTATCGCATTTCCCTTGACATTGGAGTCATCGAGAGCCCACTGTATTTACCAATTTATATACATAACTAGCGACCCGGTATGTTCTTTGCTAGGTACAAAGTGAATTAATAAAAAATATAATCGGAACATTAATAATAATAATTAATTATAATTTATTCGTTCGAACAAAAATAATTTATTAATTGATAGCTATTTTAAAACGTAATCCATATTACAAATACAATTTAACGTTGTGAGCCCGTGGTATCGCTGATATCTATATACGACATACTTATAGACCGCGTACTGGAAAACGCAGAGTGCGACGTCCCACCACGCGATGGACAGACGAACTCATATAGGTCGCAGGCAACCGCTGGATCCACATCGCTCAAGATCGCAATTGGTGGGCGTCTTTGGGGGGGCTGTGTCCAGTAGTGGACTTGATAGGCTGATGGTTATTATATTATATTATATATAACATTACATACCTTGAAAAGTTGCGACTCCAACTCAGCCTGGTGTATGACCTTTTGACCCACAACCGGTTCCGAGTCTCGCCTCTCCTTATCAGTACCGTTCAAAAACAACTCCGGGGGTTCCCCGCTAGAAGAAGTCCGCTTTTCCTTCTCAAACAGCTCCGCTAATTGCTCGGATGTTTGAACTGTAATTAATAATGTAACAGGTACAAAAAGATTACCATTAAAAGTTGGGTTACAAATAAAAAAGATTTTTTTTAACAAAAATCGGGAGGCGAACGACCAGCTTCGACAAGGACACCTCGATGGATGCGTTGCCGGCCCATATGGGATAGCTTTGTTCTTTTTTAAAACATAAAATTTTTTAAACAAGCAATTTGAGAAACAGAAATACACAAATATTTTAAAAAAAATCAAGGACGGAATTAGCTTCTATTATTGTTTCAGTTAATCTAGATTCAACAAGTTTTTACTAATAAATAAAAGAGAGGAATAGTTTTCAGAGTTTAAAACGAAACATTGAAGTTAAGAAATAAAAAAAAAAAGAAATTGACTTCTTTAGAACTATTACTGGATTTAAACTTTTTGTATTTATCTATTATACATATTATGTTTTAACTATTGTAATGTGTCACTCAAATATAGATTTTGCTTTATTATTAATTTCATAAAGAAAATTTCACTCACTTTTAGTAGGACTCAAAGCACCGAAGACGTCAAAACAGATTTTGGCCAATCTCAAATTCTCAATTAGATACGGTAGAGCAGACTCTTTCAGATTACCTATTATTTGCCTCGTAATTAGGAGTACAGCCAGTTGCTAGAAATAAAAAAATAAAGATGACAATAGAGCAAGCGGATCGCGTTATGTTAAGAGAACACCGCCGCCCATGGATAACCGCGCCACAACCCGCGCATTGAGGGCCTCCGATATCCTTACTCACTCTGCGAAACACAGTACAAGTATCGTTTCACGTTGAGAATTATGTGAGCCCGTGGTATTACTTCGGACGAACTGGCCCAATTAGTGCGTCCGCATGCTTCAGCATGGCTCTCCCACGGGTGTGAAAGTATTAAGACACTCGGCCGGTCACTGTCAAGACCTTCCAGGAACCGAATAATTAATAAACTATATTTTAATTTTATCCTGTACAGACCGGGATACGTACCCGATACCTCTCGCTTCATGATAGACATATTAAAACACTCTCTCCTGCGCTACGATACTCTCAAAATATTTAAATTAATAACATTACATACAATACATAACTGAATACTTTCAAACGAATTCTTGCCATAGAGCAATAAAATTATTACCTCTTTCAACTTGTCCATATCCTGAAGATAGAACGCGATGTAGAACAAACTCATGAAGGAGTTCACAAACTGAAACTAAAAATGAAAATATACACTATTTGCATGTAAAATGTATTTAAAAATTCCAAAAGAACTAAAGTACTGAGTTTTCTACAGAGACAGACACCGATTCAAGTTCATTGACCACAAACTTAACGCCTTAACACATATGCCACTCACTAATTAATTAATAAAAGGAAAAATAAGCAAATTAATCGGAATTATATTAAACTAATATAAATTTGTTTAAAAGCAAATATTAATTATAAACAATATACAATAATGCTGTTACAATGGTATAAGAGTATAGAATTTTAAAATATGTATATTTAAATTGATTATGATGCATTAAAAATTTATATTAAAATGTATGTACCATGCATATGCAGAGAACAATGCCGTGCCATGTTAATAGAAAGATATGGTTAAACATGTGTTATTAAACTAGGGTTGCCATATATTACTAAGAACTTTGCCTACAACACATCCAACTTAATATTCTTTTTAATTCACTTTCGAAGAAATCAACTGCCTGCAAAGATATGTATTTTCCAACCAATACGATTTAAAGATCTCCAAGAAAGGAAGTACCTGTACCTAAAAGGCTAACAAAGCACCTTCGGCCCAGCAAGGAATGGGAGTGTCCATGGGCGCAGGATCTCTTATCCTAGGTGAGTCGCGTTTGCTACCGTTTTCATAAAAAAATTGTTTTAAATACATACGTACAATACTTTAATTTTTTAACGTGAATTTATGTAATTGTATTTATTATAATTTAATCATGGCAACCCCAAAGTTAAGACGAAGCCAGTATCAGGGAATCAATACAAACCAACGCAATTTTCACAATCAGATGATTCTCATATTTTGTCTCAAGCCGATAATTTTCTATTTAAAATCGATGTTACCATGTCGTTGTCCATTTCCATATTGGTAAGCGGTAAAGAGAAAACAAAGTTTACTACCATAGATTATAAATTGGTCTCGCCCAGGTTTGTCTATGGCCCGGAGAGATTTGAACTTCAAACATGCTTTAGTCTATTATTTAATCTAAGATAAACCAAACGTCGATATGGCTTAACTATACTACAGTTTTAAAACTATTTAGTCAACTTTTAACTAATAAACTAGTTAAACTATTAAACCATCACAGGTTTGGAGATATAATATCTGCAGGTAGTAACTTTCATATACAAGTTTAAACTGGACAATATAAAAACAAATCAAATACCTACTAGTAACTCAAGTACATATATATATATATACATACATATAATAATAATATGTATATAAACAAAAACCTTCTTGTATATAGTTTTCCTTTAATTTTCAGTCATTTTGCAATATGAAAATTGTAATTTGAAATTATTTTTAATATTATTGTGTATAAGATAAAAAAGGCCATTAAATGTAGTTTTAGAAGTTTTTTTTTCGAAATATAATTGTCGTCTCTTTTCACACAATATATTATAATATAAAACTAAATTTAATGCAAAATCAACAATTGACTCCTTCAGTGACTTCCTCCGACATATCTTTATATATATAAATATATAAATGTTTATATTATTCTTATATTTTTCAACACGCTCCAAAACTACTATTGGTTTAGAAAATATAATATTCTGCTTAATAACACTCTGTACACTCTAGTAAGTATTAAAAAAATCAAACGATTCCAAAAAACACATTGTAGCAAATACCTTTATCATTGAGCCATCTGGCGATCCTGGCATAGGCTTCTTCTTCAACAGCTATGATGATAGCCAAAAAGGCGCGCGGTATCCAATTGAAATAACCTATTTTATTTTCCCACCAGTCCTGAAAGTTTAAGCATCTTATTGTAACATTTGTCCATGGGCGGAGGACCGCTTACTCTAGGTGAGCCTTCAGCTTGTTTGCCATCACTTCCATAAAAAACTTTCAATTTCATAAATATACAACATTATCTGTTACTGATTAGAGAGCTTAAAATTAAAAAAAAAATAGGTATTTGATAAACACTAGATTTTCCAAAAATAATCATTGAAACCCCATTTTAATCACATCTTGGTCAACAAAACTTAACACTTAAAACTTCAACACGTTAAATTTTATCAATAACTAGCTAACTCCGAGCCCGGCAAACGTTATTTTATCATACAAATAAAAAAAGTACTAATATCGCTACAAACATACTATACAATTTCGAATTGTATATATTTTATATGTCTTATCAACAAAGTAAGACGGGCTGGTTTCCGCAACTCGACGTCATTATTTTGCGCGGGACAAGACACTCGCCCGGACACTGTCAAACCCTTTCAGAGACCGAATAAATTATAAATTAAATAATAAATTATAATTGTTCAGACTGGGTTTCGAACCCGATACTTATTAATATAATTCTAATATACTTATTTATATTATATAAAACCATTTAGCTACGAGATTCACTAAAAATGTAACGATGCACTTTTAAGCGCTTCCGATATCCTCACTCACTCTGCGAAATACAGTAGAAGCACCGTTTCACGCTGAGCGTTCTTTGAGCCCGTGGTATTACTTCGGACGAGCCGGCCCAATAAATGGGTCAGCATGTGCTTCAGCATGGCTCTTCCACGGATTAAAAGAGGTACAGTTCTGTTCTACCTGAGCTAGTAATAGAGCGAAGGTAGCGACTCCAGCAACGCCGAGACATAGTAGCATAACTGGAAAGGAGACGCAATGACGCCATACGCGCCGACGCCACGCCGCGTACTGTGGCTCAGGCCGACCTGTCACTGGACTTGTACTCATCTCACCCTAATTAAAAAAAACATTAATTACAAATAATTTTAATGAAATGAAATATTTTTATTCAACATAAGTACAAACCACCGGTTCCAAGCCATGCTCACTGAAAAGAAGCGTCGAAACAAAAAAGAAAAGTGCGTACATATTCCTAAAGGCTGGTAACGCAACGGCGACTTCTGAAGCGCTAGGATTGTCCATGGGCGGAGGATCGCTTGCCTTAAAAGAGTTAGAAAAGCTCATTCAAAAAAGCTCAATTATGTAACGACAAACATCAAACTGATAGGGATTGATTCTTTTAATCTTCGATGTTGGATGTTGAAATTCAGCCGCAGATATTAATCCAAACAACTTAATAATATGTCAGAAAAGTGAAAATTTATTCTAGAATCACCTGAAATAGCGGTCTCGGCTCCAAAAGCAAATCATCTCTTTGGTCCAGTGTTCCCCATTTGTACGCCAACACGTTCGAATACCTGAAAAAATAGTTCAACAATTAAACTCACATGAAATTACAGAAATAACTTCCTGTAGTTAATTTCATATAAATCTGACCGAATATTTCTTTTTGTATGGCATAGCGGGTAACGAAACAGGCATGTATCCTATAAGGGATCACCCCCGCCCACGGCCAATCGCGCCACAATCCTTGCTTTGGTTGTGTAGCTCTATAACTCAGCGAAACACATTCGATTCAAACAAATACTCAAATCTTTCCTCTTTATAATATTAGTACATTTTTATTATACAGTGGAGAACGGTATAGGCAAGTACCATAACTGTAAAAGATCACGGCGCGACAATCGACAGCCGCGTCGCCACCGACGTTTTGATTGTGTTGTCGGCTTTTTGACACCGCTTTAGCCTTAAAGCGATCAGTAGGCCTCCGGTATAGTCACTCATTCAGAAAAATACTTAAATTATTGATTAAAAACAAATGAAATAAAATATTACCTCTTCCATGTCTCCAAATAAACACACGCCCATAATACATTGAATAAAGAGAACAGAACGTGAGCAATATCTTTCCAATTGTCACTCGCTGTACCCAGCCACACCTGCAAACATTTGTACAACTTTGATTATTTTGTACTCTATGGAAATTTTCCTAAAATTAATACAATTCAAATTTCATATTTTATTAAATTTTGAAATGAAGCTCAAATTTTTAGATACAATTAAAATAATTTTGTTATGAAAACTATAGCAAACGAGCAGGAGGATCACAGCATAAGCGGCTCTCTGGCCATTGACACCTTCAGATCTTGTAGGGCCGCGGTTGCCGCCTTTAAAGAGGGGGATAACTATTTAATAAACACAAGGGATAAGTACACTCTTTTTTTCTCTGCAGGCAGCTTGGCAGCTGATATATTAGAAAGCAAATTTAAGAATTTCTGAAATGTCGTATATAGAAAATTCCTTACACCTCGTTTACACGCCTCACAATCACATAGACAGCTATTTACAAGCTTGCGTTAGTGTGTTGCAGATTGACACGAAGCCAACTTTGAACAGAGTTTATAAAAAAATATGTAAATGTACCATTAGAACCCTCGAACTTTGTATATACACAGCATAGACAGGTTGTTCGAAAATTTCATGTGTTGTATATTTATTATATTATATACTCACCCAAAAGACAAAGCCGACAATCGCTGGTACAGTCAGCGAGCGTGTGTAGTGACCGAGCCACGCGAAATACATACCAATTTTCACTCCAAAGTACTCGCTTATATCATCTGGACAATATCACATACCTTATAACAGCAATTATTATAACCCATTGTTATTCCACACGTATTACAAATCACAATAGGTACAAAAACAAGAAACAGACAATACAAATGTTTTAATTTATTTCTTATGCCGATCGAATTTCATGGACCCCTAGTATAAACGGTCTTCCATCCATGGACATCCCCAGGCTTTGCATGCGTTGCCGGCCTTTTAGATAAGTACGCTCTTTTTTAAGGCCCACAAGAAGGTTTGAAAATACCTCTCCAGCCCGTAGGAGCACACATGAGAAATTTTGTTTTCCAAGTGCACAATATAGAGCTTGAAATCGAAAATAAGTCGAGTTAAAGTTTCTCTCTTTGTTATTTTTACTATCATCTCACGATCACCAATCGCCAATTGAAATAAAATATCTAGGAATTTATATTTTTCCCGACATTTTAAACAAAGATTGTCGTTAATTGAAATAGTTGTAAGAAAAATCCAAATTACCTAAAGGTTGCGGTGAAAAGAAAGTCTTGACCCATTTCTTTCGCAGACTCTCCAACTCGTTTCGTTCGTGAAGCGGAAATATACTGGCTATAACACCACGGCTTACGCATGCTGGAACTTAATATAGAGACACTACATGAAATTATATATCCATTAGCTACGAATAAATTATATAAAAATATCTAAGTAGGGAAATAACATTTACTTCGAGTAGAATTATTAGGGAATAAAAGGGATAAAAGGGAAAATTATTAGGGAATAAAAGAGATAAAAGGGAAAATTATTAGGGAATAAAGGGAAAGTAGAATTATTATTAGGAAATAGAATTTTTTTCTACTTAATGAGGATTTCGACTTAACGACGTTCGAGTTGTCTAGATTCCACTTTATTAGGAAGGTTGCACTAACCAATGCTCTGCCCAGGTCGTAAAGTTAGCGCTGGCTCCAAGGATCGCTCGTCACCCGGCTCCGCTCTGGCCGCTTCGAGCACGTGCTTGACAAGAGCGCCTCTTTCTTGGGAACTGAGCAGTTCCGATGCTGACGAACCCTGGCGAATAACAAATATCAATCTTATACTGACTTTTTATGACATAGCGGACAACGGAACAGGTGGATACATGGTAAGACCGCCGTCCATGGACAAACGCACCATAAGCAATAAACATACAAGCTGTAATTCCTTAACATATATACAAAAGACATATAATGTAATAAAAAGAAATGATTGAAAACTTTAGTGTCCTTTAGGTGTGGGTTATTCTAGATATACATACTCATAACTGGAACTTGTAACTACTACCGAAAAAAAGGATATCAAATCGACGCGTCTCTACAAAAAATAGGAATACATCTACCACAGCCAATCATAAAATAATAAAAATATATATTTTAATTGTATAACGGTCAACAGAAAAACAGATCAATTTTAAAGTGAAAGATTAACGCCATACATTTATGGAAAACCGTGCGGATTTACACCGGTGAAGCGGTATAATTTGAGACCTCCAATAACCTCACTCATTCAACGAAATACAGTACTGTCTCAAGCTGGTATTCTACGAGAGCGCAGTATCACTTGCTCTATAGCCCGGGTAAGACAGTGTTAAATCACACGCTTAGTTACTATCAAACCCTTCCAAAAACTGAACTAAACCTGGATCGAACTTGGTCCCTTGAGTTCACAGTAACTTACAAGACAGTGAACATACAGTATGAACGGCTATACAAAATATGTTAATAATTTAGAACAGAGGTATTGTAAGGAATCCCAAGATGATTATACACATCCGTGCATTGTATAAGTCACAATTCCGATGTTGCCAATATCTCCAACAATGGTATTTGAATAATGGTAGCAATGTATTTGTGGGGTTGCGTGTATTGGAACGAGGAGACGCTATATTTTACAAGCCGAACAGTGACTCATTGCGGTAATAGGCGACGGGAACGCGAAGGACCAGTACGTTTGTGTGATCGGCCTTTGCGTTCTATATATTACCAAGAGTTAGCATATTGTTGACTTTTCAAGAGATTATTTATTAGATTGGTATAATTTTATATGAAACTAACATATTAACAAGACCAACTTGGTCTTGTATATCGGCGGCACTTTAGAGTATGCCGTTTAAACGGAGTAAAAAGCCCAGCAACACAAACAAAGCGCGGACTGCAGCCCCGTGGCCAGCGTTGTTCTATTACCATATCGGAGACCCGTTGTTCGCTATACCATAAAAAATGCCTTGTGAAATAAAGATTTTTATGCCAATTTAATACCACATAACATCATAATTAAATTGCAAATAGCATAGTTTTATTTTCTAATATAAAATGTTATTAAAATGTATTACCTTTGTTGGGTAGAATTTTAAACGCATATAACTTGACGTATTGAAAAGCAAATTGTGTATTATGTTATTACTAAAAGGCATAAATTATTCAAATTACTAAATTACAAACCTTAATAACAAATAGATCCACTATATAAGGGGTCCAGCAGTGGACGTCTTACAGCTTAAATGATGATAAGAAATTCATTTGTTACAAAAAATGACATAAGTGAAGAACCGCTCAACCGATTTTGTGTAAACTTCACGTAAACCATCTGCTAAATTGTCCAAACAAAGTTTAAACATTTGGTTTGGATAGGTAAGCTCGTTATTGAGTTATAAATTTACAGCAAAAAGTGGCATTTATAACACAATACACAATGTACACTAAAATTAAAAAGAGGTATATTTTGTATGCGACGTTATAG
>DWCF01007008.1:0-11395 GCA_018230265.1 Delias oraia | reverse complement strand
AGATACAATTTATTATATATGTAAAAATCATCATCATTTCTGCTGTAGGACGTCCAACGCTGGACGTAGGCCTTCCCACTTCCACATTTGGAGCTGCGTATCATTTATATACTTCGAAGCCGTAATCCAGCTAAAGCTTTATAATGTTAATATAGATAAGTGCGTTAGAGATATAAAAAATTGTCAACCTGGTAAAAGCGTTCCAGCGACAGCAAGTAGCTCTCTCGAGTTTGCCCACTCCATGGCAAGCGTATTACCTCGAAGTCCTGTGCTAATGCGAAATGAGCTGACGTCATCGTGTCCTCGCATTAGAACAATCTCTCCACTTCCAAGTGCCACGGCCAAAACATGGCCACCATTGCTTTCTGTGGTCTCTTCCCCTTCTTCCATTTTAAATTTTTCACATGACCATGCCATGGATGTTATTCCACCATCACCGACCACTTGTACCTATGGAACACAAACTTTTAAAGTTTTCTCACAATAAGTGCATTGATCTACGAGAATTTTAGCAAGCATCAAAGAAATATTTTTCTCTTAAGAAATATTATTGACATTGAATAACCGATTTTACAATACCGACTCAAGTATACACACAGAGACATTATGAAGCCCTTCTAAAGACCGAATAAATTATAAATTAAATTTATAATTGATCGAACCGGGCTTCGAACCCGATCCTTTCGCTTCATAGTTAGTTGCATTGTTAATTTTTTTAACCCCTTATTCGCAGCGAATCTACTGTGCAAAGATTTTATCATTGTTAATAAATGCGCGCTTCAAAAGATTCTTAACATCTTGAGTTGAAGTAAGGCAGAGTTATTTTTAGCGTTCACGGCACATTATTCAAAATAGTGATACGCCGAAACATTGTAACGTATCTGCGAGCACTGTGTTTCCGTGTTGTTCCGTTTGTGTTTTTAATTATTCGAAGTTTCTTTTAGGAAATAAATATTATAATACTCGTATACACACTGTAAAAATATGCAGTAATTTTTTAGGTATAGCGAACAACGGAGCAGGCGGATCTTCTATATGGTAAGAGAACACCGCCCACCGCGACACAGTTCACGCATAGGTTGTGTTGCCGGCTTTTTACACAGCTTAATCGTCACTTTTAAGGGCCTTTGATATCCTCACTTACTCGGTGAAACAGTAGAAACACCGTTTCAAGTACACCTACCATTTCTCGTTGAGTATTATGTGAGCCCGTGGTATCACTTCGGACAAGCCGGCCCAATTAGTACGTCAGCATATGCATCAACATGACTCTCCCACGGGCGTAACAGTATTAAGACACTTGCCCGGCCATTGTCAAGCCCTTCCAGAGACCCAATAAATTTTAAATTAAATCATAATTTTCCGGATCGGGATTCGATTCTTGGTAGACTTATTAAACCATTTAGCTACGAGGCTCTCAGAATTATTAAGTTACCTTTACTAATTATTATTAATACATTTCATTATATTAATATAAACTTAACATTATTGTTAAGTTATTGTATGTGAATAACTCGTTACCTGGGATACCATAGCACCGTGGACATCCATAACGACAAGTTGTGCAGAGGCCGTGCCCAAATAGACCTGGCTATCGTCTGGAGTCCAGCAGCCGCATGTGATCCTCGCATCCAAAGACAGCATGGATGACCAGTATCGTTGACCAGCCACAGAGCCCACCAGCACAAACCCATCCTATATAAATACAGTTAATTAATTCATGTACAGCATACAATATTTAAGTTATTTACTTCATTGTTTACATTAAGTATAAAAGATAAATATTTATGAAATAGGTACGCGTCAGCTTCAATATGCTTTCAGAGAGTTATATAAAAAATTCGGTAAAGCGTAGATATATGAAACATGAAAGTAAAATTGTCTTACTAAAAATTCCCTTTATTACTTACATCAAACTTCAGTCAGAACAAACCTTTCAGAAAATTAAAAGTGACATACTTTTCTCGCGTTGAGAAGAAAACTAAATAAGAATACTTCAGCGAGAGTATAATAAATATGAATACTTTATAGACTAATCAAATGAAAAAAATCTAAATGAAAAGAGCGTACAAGTTCCTTGAAGGCCGGCAACGCACCCGCGGCTCTGCAAGGGCTGAGGGTGCCCATGAGCGAAAGACCGCTTGCCCTGGGTGAGCCTCCTGCTCTTTGCCACCGATTGAATAAAATAAATCTAAAAGTTTTTTTTATTTAGTTGTGATGCATCAAGAAAGTCGCAAACCATGCGGTCATATATCAAAATAAATAGCAGTGATATTACCCCCGGCGAGCTCTTACGCTCGCCCGCACTGCCCGTGCTAAAGCTGTCAGGGCCGTATGGTCACACAGCAAGTAGTCATTCACAAAAAAAGATATTACTGCAAGCATACCTGGTAACAAATAAGGGCCATCCGGCCATCGTGTGACCAAGAGAAGTGTGTGACAGGTGTGCTTCTGTCATTTATCAGCTCGATGCTCCAGCGGCCTTCGTATTTAATCCATACGAAGATAACTCCCGAACTATCACAAGATGCTAACTTTTGGTATGGCTCGTTCCATTTCACCAGAATTACCTAAATATTTCAGCACAAACTTGATAATATGTTTCTGTTAGTTATATCCTCATATGATTTATTTTATTTCATCAGAGAGCCATGCTGAAGCATATGCGGACGCACTAATTGGGCCGGCTTGTCCGAAGTGATATCACGGGCTCACAGAATACTCAACGTGAAACGGTACTTGTACTGATACTGTACTTGATTAGCGTAAAAAGCCGGCAACAAAACCAATGCGCTGACTGAGGCGCGGTTGTCCATGGGTGGCGGTATTCTCTTAGCATATAGCAGACACCTGCTCCGTTGTCCGCTATACTATAAAAAAAATTTATTCGATTGTCTTCGATATTCTTATGTAAGTGATACGTCTGCTATATTAATTTAGTTGAGATATTTGTGTACCAATATATAAAATTTTGACAGGTCATTAAATAAATTCATTTTTTAAAAGTAGGTAGGTACAAAGTACCCGTGATACACAGATTTATTACATACTTATAAACATTCCTCTTGTGCATAGGTATTTGTGAGTAAATAACATAGATACCATAATTCATTAGGGATTTTATACTAAAATTGCAGATGATATTAAAACTGCATTGCTTAATGAGCGTGCAGTGACAGACATCGTGGTGTATAATTAAATTTTTAATCTGTAATGTAATTATCATTTTTTTTATTCTATAGCAGACAACGGAGCAGCTAGGTCTTCTATATGGTAAGAGAACATCGCCGCCCATGAACAACTTCATCAAAGTCCGCGCATTGGTTGCGTTGCCGGCTTTTTATGCCCCTTAGGCGGCACTTTTAAAGGCCTCCGATATCCTCACTCACTCTGCGAAACACGGTACAAGTACCGTTTCACGCTGAGTATTCTGTAAGCCCGTGGTATTACTTCGGACGTGCCGGCCCAATTTGTGCGGCCGCATATGCATCAGCATGGCTGTCCAACGGGAAAAACCACTGACATAACTTTTAGTGAAAATTTCAGCTATTAATATCTTCATTAACATTATAATGTCATGTTTATAAAATATTAGGAAGTAATAATTATTATACTCCTTAATAAATAAAAAATTATTAAGAGAGAATGCACAAGCGACATAAATATGTTGATATGTACCTAATCCCTAATATGGCATTGTATAAGTATTCGATTAAAATATCTGAATTTATCAACATCAATTTTAACGTAAAGAGAAAGTATACATATAATTAAGAATATAATAGCATAAACTTAATCTGGAAATAAAAACTTTTTTGAGTTAATATCTAAAGAAGCAATTTTTGAGTGGGTTTTCTAAAACTTAATATTAAATATTATTCTCAAACAAGGTCTAGTAAAATAACATTACATCTGTCGCTAATTATTATTTAATGAAATGCAAATGTCAAAGACGCGTCTGGGCATAACATCTCCCAATGAAGTGCACTTTGATCGACGTTTGATCGAGTGCCACTCGCGGTGGATAAAATTGAATTAATAGCCATTAAAGAGATAGGTAAAGATATAGCCATCCCGTGTTTTCAGTATATATTTATATCAATAAGCAAAATATTTAGCATGCGCGTTTGAACTTTGTGCCACAGATATACCTCTAAAAATTAAATTGTATACTGTAGGTTTATGCATTAATAGGGAAATATTTTTTTCAATTTACGTGATACAACAGATAGACACAGGTGAAATCTTGTACATAATTAATTCCTTTTAAAAAGCTATTATCTTTTTAATAACTTATTTCATTAATGAATGAAAACCAAAAGTGAAAAATAATGTGTATAAACTCGCAAAATTATCGAAATGGAAATTTTGTTACAAATACAGATGTCAATAACAAAGTGCGAATGGAGAGCAAATTGATGAATGAAACGAAAACAAAAGTGTTTAAAAATATGTATGTGACTAATTTACTTTTGAATAAATGTGACAGGCGCACTTTGTATCGTATTATATTAATAATTGTATATATCTAGAGAATGGACTCCGTTAGTAAATAATCTTAAAAATGTATTTGGTCGCTATTTATTTACAGTTTCATACTTACATCCGATCTGTGCCCCCGTAAGTTGTAATTCGTTCGCAGAGGCAGCTCATGGGGACGTCTCGCATGCGATGACGTAAAGGTTACCCCCACGACGCCGCGCACGTTGCCTGTTGCCAACCAACCCTCTTGGTAGTAGTTGTTACGATTTAGCTTCCAACCCTCCTCCTGAATAATAATAGTATTTGCCTATACAGTTTTGAGAGCCTCGTAGCTTAATGGTTTTACCATGTGTACCAGTAGTGTACCATGAAGCGAGATGTATGGGGTTCGAATCCCGGTCCGGACAATTATAATTTAATTTATAATTTATTCGGTCTCTGGAAGGGCTTGACAGAGGCCGAGCGAGAGTTGCACCCGTGGAAGAGCCATGCTGACGCACTAATTGGGCCGGCTCGTCTGGAGTGGTAGCACAGGCTTATAGAATACTTAGCGTGAAACGGTACTTGTACTGTGTTTCGCTGAGTGAGTGAGAATATCGAAGGCCCTTAAGCGGCGTAAAAAGCCGGCAACACAAACAATGGCGCAGTTGTTTATGGGCGGCGGTGTTCTCTCACCGCACGGGAGACCCACCAGCTCCGTTGTCCGTTATATCATACAAATATATATACGAATGTACTTAGTTATAAACGTATCAAATTTATAAACAAAGGGAGACTTATGCATTATGTAATCATTTAGGTATATATGAACTCAGCTTCTTGTCAACATCAACCTGCGCATGTAAATTTGGCCATATCTTTTAATATAATTTTCTGGGAACAAAAGGCTTCATTTGTATCATCATCATCATCATCAGCCTATTCAAGTCCACTGCTGGACATAGGCCTCCCCCAAAGACGCACACCTGTTACGGTCTTGAGCGATCTGGCTCCAATAACACTATATTATTTATACTATAACCATTAACAGTGCATATTGAAGGTTTGAACTGAACGTACATAATTTCATTGTTAATGTTAAAAACATTTTTCTAGTTATTAACAAACTCTTCTCAAAGAAAACAATTTAAGATTACATAAACATTTTCATAATATTTTTTATGGTATAGCGGACAACAGAGCAGGTAGGTGAGTTCCATGTATGGTACGAGAACACCGCCGCCCTTAGACAACTGCGCCATGTCCGCTGATTGGTTATGTTCCCAGCTTTTAACGCCGCTTAATCGGAATTTTTAAGAGACCTCGACATCCTCACTCACTCAGGAAAACACAGTAGTAGCGCCGTTTCAAGTACAACTTACGCTTTATCTTAAATATTCTGTGAGCCCGTGGTATCACCACGGAAGAGCTTGACCAATTAGTACATGATATGTGTTTCAGCATGACTCCCACAGGAAAAAACACATACATAACTTTTAGTGCTATTAAAAGCGAAGTAAATACGAAAATGGAGCATGTCGTGTGCGCTCGCCGGACGTCTGCACGGATATGGAAGCGCGATTGCCAATTAACCAAAAATGGAGTTAACTCCTAGCTACAATTTCAATGTATTTTTTTGATATATTTTTAAAGATAACTACAAGGTCGAGTAGAAAATAAAATCTATGGAATCTGTTTTTCCTATGATGCATTCCTTAAAAAAAATAAACATTTTAGTAGTTACTATATTATATAATCACAGAAATAAAGAAAAATCACACATGCAAAGGAACATAAAATGTTGTGATAAACTCGGGTAGCTATAATAAATAAAAAAAACTACTTTAAAAAAGGCTTTTATTTAATAAAAATAACACAGCTCTTGAATGCCTATTTGTTACACGCAACATTTAATCTCATGGGTGGCTAACCATTCTATACAATTTTTTCATAAAACCAGGTTAAAAATTGCAATTTAATCTTGTTACATGAGAATAATTATTACATTCGTCGAAGACAATGTAACAAAGGCTCCCTCAGTTTCTAGCTCTTTGTCATTTCAGGACCTATACAGTTACGTCTGAAAGCAGAAAACGCGTCAAGTGCGGTTACGCACTAATCACAAATATTTTTAAAAGCAGACAGTTTCTAGTATTTAGGTAGTACAAGTAGGTATTAACTACATATATAATAATATATCTGCTGTATAAACTTAGCACGTAGTTTCTTCTATATATGAAACCATTTATAATAAACTGTATACTTTTCAAAATATTATCAAAAGCTGCCATACGCTTTAAAACGGTTGTAAAAACAAATAGTTGTACAAGTTTACTATAAGCAACTAGTTTACATAAAGTATACTATAATATAAAAAAGCACACTTAAAACTAAAACAAAAAAAAAGAAATCGTACCAATTATTTACGTACATGCCTTAAACAAAAGATTGAAATAAAATACTATTATTATATATATTAATAATTATTATGAAAATCAAACTTACCTATATCATGGAATTTTTTTGGAAAAAGAAATAAATTCGTTACGCTCAAATTGCCCTTTTTTAAATAAGTATACAAAATCAACAAAAAAATCGCATATAATCAATATATTTCTATATATATATAGAAAGAAATAAACTTAATATACATAGGATAGCCTTTTCAAGTGAAACGCAAGAGAAAACTCAATTGAATAGTCCCCGAGGGTGAGTCAAGATTTTAGGTTACCAACACCGAGCGAATACAGACACGATTGCAAATTGTTTTCTATTTTCTTTTATGTGTTAAATGTGTTGTAATAGGATTCGATCAGCCCTCTTCTGGAATAATCAAAGTCTGTAATTACGTTTGAATTTAAATATTCTGACTTTTTCTAAATGCAGATAGGCGGAAAATTATTTGTCAAACTATCATTTTTAATAGAGATCTGGTACTGGTAACAACAGAACCAAATTAAAGAATCATGAGATCTTGCACAAACGCATTTCAAGACTTACTTTGATCTTTTTTCGTTTGTGCTATCCTGAAGGTAAAAGAAGTTTACTTTTATTTGAGAAACTTAATTCAGGATCACCGACAAATAAATTTTTTTAATTTTGAAATGAAATTTTCTTTAGGCGTGTTAAGCGTTTTTAGAGGGAAAAATCTTATAGGCTCGCGTCACTGACATGCTAATCCTAATAGTATATCTATAGCTATGAGTAGTCAGACTGGCGCACGTGCAATGGCCTGTGTATACATACGTACGTATACAATAATACATTAAATATATCTGACTGTATCATGTGCGTATTGTACGTTTGGATGGGTATAATTTCATGAGTTCACGTCACTAACATGTTATAATAGCAGTACATTTATATTTATAAGTGGACCGTGTTGTAAGGTTAAATTGGTAACCTGTAAATTTCAGCATAAATACTGTATATTTTTTATTTAAGTGGTTTTTTTAGTTTGGAGGTTATTGTAATCGTGTAATGAAAGGATTGCTGTTCAATATAAAAATGAGTATTTAACATTTTAATGTAGATAAATGATTAATGAAAGTGAAGAGTATACGAGCAACGGTTCTCGCATTGATTCTTACCAGAAGACTATTGTATCTCTTTTAGAATACAATGAAATGATTGAAAGTACAAATTAATTATGAACATAATAAAAATATTGTTAAAATTTCAGTTCATTGAAATTAGTAATACCACTTATAAGAATGTGTATATTTATTATTATTCCAAACAATTTGCATTTAATTTTGTTCTGGGATTGCTCAACAAATAATATGTTTTAATAAA
This sequence comes from Delias oraia, assembly GCA_018230265.1. Taxonomy (NCBI): domain Eukaryota; kingdom Metazoa; phylum Arthropoda; class Insecta; order Lepidoptera; family Pieridae; genus Delias; species Delias oraia. The sequence continues at coordinate 3,139 of DWCF01007008.1, read as the reverse complement.
TAAATAAAACAAAAAATTGCTAATAATTTCAATTAGTCGTAAGTTAATAGTTTTCACTTGTATCGGCAGTCCCCATGACTGCCTGTTTTTTTTTTCATTACACCGCTACCGACGGGCGGGATTTCTCCTCTATGGTAAGAGATCAACGACACCTATAGAAAACCGCTGTGCTTTGGTTGAGTTGCCAGCTTTATTACGTTGTTTGGGTATAAATTGACGGGCCTACGATATCCTGACTCTCACAGTGGAAAACAGTGAAAGGAGGTAACTATTTCACGCTGGTATTCTGTGACCCCGTTGTATCACTTTGGACGAGTAAATTTAATTAGTTTGTCAACATATGCTTAAGCCTGGCTCTCGCACAAGTAAAATAATCTTTGTTGTTTTATAATAAGTCAAACTTTTTCCAAGATATAAATGAACCTGTTCTTTCTCCAATTCCTAAATTGTTACGATACTTTCAAATTTAATACAGATCGTGAATGTATAATGTAATAGGTATCACACATATGTAAATATGTGTGATTAACAAATATCCACAGATCAAGATTAACTGTCATAGACATGATGACGATAGATGATACCAGCGTAAGTTTAATCATGTTTTAACATACTTGCTTAAATGTAATTTACTTTTAGTAGCCAAGAATGATTACATATATGAGCATGGGTAAATAATGTCCAATCATATACGAGTTATTACTACCGTAATAATGTGTAATATATATAAGTGTAAACCAAATTAAATATTCAAGAGTGTGGAAGTTAAAAAGAAACCCATAAAAATCTTCCTGGTTTCCCTTCGTTTATTAGAAGTTATTTGAAATAACTGAATAGTAATTTGTTTGTTAATAATATTTTAAATTAAATTTTACCTATGAAAATAAGCTAATTGCAGAAGGCTTGAAAACAATTTCATTCTCATTAATACAATACTAGAAAGTGATTTGCTTTAAATTCACCTCTGGCAGCTCATCGGGCACTTTTCCCATCCACGACAGCGAGAGAATCGTGCAGTCGCATTTTGCATTGATATTCCTTTCAAAATGTAAATGCATTATTGCGTAGTTAACACAACTTTGAGTCACTATAACGCGCACAATTTAACCCAATAACTTATCATTGTCTTTTTAGCCATAAATTATGAGAATTTCTTAAGTCTCGGTGTGGTTTCGTGTCACAGGGTGACAAAGTCTGACTAGCGAGGGCTGTACAGCGCAAGTATTGATTTGGCAAGGAGGCGCCCCTACGACCGCAAGAACGTACTGAAAACTCGGAAAATCCCGCGAAAATTATCTAAAGATGGCGCTGAATCGTGCAGTTGAATAGTTTAACTTAGTTAATTCAACCTTCCGCCATAGGTTTTTTTGTTCAACACTTCACTGCAAGTGATTGCACTTCATAAAACCTACTTATAATAAAAGTATTTTTGTGTAATTAAAAAAACTTTTGAAAAGACTATTTTTGTTGTTATTTGTCAAGCATACAACCATAATAAATATACATTATTTATCAAGAAACGGGAGCTTATAAAAATTGAAGGCATTCGGTAATTTCTGTTCACAGCCTCATTGCATTTTCAATTCACACTAAATACTATGCCCTAGCTTTATGCGATTTACCTTTAATCATAACTTCCCGACTTTGATTTGAAAAGGGTGATTCATTAAATTCATTATAAGGTACTTGATACAAATAAGGCCTATAGGGCGAAAAAGTCGTTTAATTAAAGTGTATTTACATCAAATATATTATTGCACGAATGTATAGACTACACCTCCACAACTCGGAAAATAGTGCGCGAGAGGTCCGCCCATGCCCACAGCGCCAGGTTCGTCGGTCGTTCGTGGACGAAGGCCGTTTTCATTGCGTTATTAATTTGTCGTAATTTCTATCGTATTTTATTACGGTATTTTTTAGTTTTATTTCATGTTATGTACACGTTTTACATTATAACTCATCGAAAAGGTAACTATGACTTTATTTTGTATCTATTATTTAGGATATGTGATTAATTATTGCGTATAACATGTATGAGGTATATGGTACGAAATAAGGCCTACTTTTTTAATACATCCTAGGCCTTGTTAGAAATTCTGTTGAGTTTTAGCTTTATTGTGTTTTTACAGAGTGAACAGAGGTTTACGAAAGATTTATTCAATACATATAAAGAACAAAATAAGAAAAAATCGAAGAACACAATAAAAAAGAAAAGAAAACTACCAAAGAAACCTACGAACAAAAGAAGAAACGGACGATTAAATCAAAATCAACTGAAGATAAAGAACAGTGGTACTGTCTTACTTGTGAAGAGGATTGCAGATATGAGACAATGCCTACACTTATGTCAGTGTTCGCTTGACAAAAAGTGATCTAGACGCATCAAGAATGTCCTAACTGTCAAGAAAATTGATTTCATAACTACTTCTATTGCTACTCACTTGTTCCTAAGCAAATTATGCTACTATTTTATATTACGTTCTTTATAACTTTCTTATAAGTAAGTAGATTACGCTAAAGGGGTTATTTTCTGAGGCCTTATTTTGTGACCTTGTTAAAATAAGGCCTACAAAAAATAATTCATTTTTAAATATTGAATAATATTTTTGAGAAGAAAACATGTTCATTTTATAATATTTGTTTGAATAGATATTTTGTTTTTTATAGTATTCTTTATTTCTTCTTAATATACGACTAAGTCTGACTAGCAATTTAAGTATAATATTTAGTCACACAAACTAAAAAGTTGTACAAGGATCTCATGAAAACGTGATAAAAACTCAGAAATACATAATTTTATAATGATTGATAGTTTAATAACAATATTCCTATACTTTAAATATGTAGACTAAATTCACTAGTTTTGAAAAAGGCCTAAAGCTAAGGTTTTACAATTATCTCATTTTAGTTGATTTTTGATTGAAGATTATATAATGTTTACCTAATTCATAATAAAATATTAACCAAAAAAGAGGTCCACGCTTTTATTTATCACTTCTGCGAATAATTTATCAAATATTGAGTGTTTAAAATTAGGTAGGCCTTATTTGTATCACTTACCTTAATTTATTTAATATTGAAACTAATTTAAAGCTGTTTTCATGTATTTCAGTGTCGAATTTACTGAAATAGGAAAAAA
>DWCF01007007.1:0-11396 GCA_018230265.1 Delias oraia | reverse complement strand
CGAGAACCTTTCTTCCCCATCGGCTGTCAGTTCGTCGAGCGATGTGGCCAGCCCATTGCCACTTCGACTTACTAATATATTATATTATACTCATGCTATTTCATAAGTACTAAAAATGATTGTCAACAATTTTTGGTTATGCAAGCATAAATTAACAAACTACATAATATATTTTGCCCGTGAATTGAATAATTATTGCACTATAATAGCCAGTGCTGTATAGTTTTTTTGCACAATAGCTAGCAACAAGCTGATAGATCCCGAGAGGATAATAACAAAAACTCAGATGGTAGGGTTCTGTGTAGGGACCGAGACAGCAACCGCTTCCGCTGGAAATGGAGTCGAGGACCGAGCAACGTCACCAGACTCATACCGGTGAGCTTTTGACCAGCTGCTCAGGCGGCCAATGCCCCCGCGACGGCCCAAGCCGAGGTTCGTGTCTTGCAGGAGACGCCCTTGCGCTAGTCGCGGCTAAAAATCAATTCACGGCCCCAAAAGACCGTGTGAAGCTGTGACGGCTGTATGGCCGGCAGCAAACAGTACTTTCAAAAAAAATTAACATCCAAAATAATTCTAAGATATTAATAAATCATAATAATATATTTATGAAGTTATCTGGCAACAATAATACAATTATTTCAGTATAACTCTATTCTTTGTTTATTTAGCATTTTGTCTATTATTTTTAAACATTACGTCTTCGTTCTATGAAAGCACAACAAAGAGGCGCTATATAAATTAATTAAAGTCTACTACTATCCTACAATTTATTTTCTCTTTGTCACTTCACTCGTGCCTGTCACTAACTCAATTGAATGATGCTTCTTAATTAATTATCTTTCCTAGCATTTTCAAAGACTTCCTTTATCCCCAAGTGGGGATAAAGGAAGTTGCGACTGTTGGCGAGGGACACAATCTGATACTTACATATTGTATTTAGTTCGACCCGTTACAAATGCGAAGATCGTTTTCATCAGAATAGAAGATCTTACATTCTTTTGTCGTGTTAACAACAAAAGATTGCCTATCATGAAACGGTTTCAAATAAATTATCCTTTTTATGATCTACGGTAGTATTTCATTTAAATGCTTGTAACTTTCTCATGTTTTTAAAATGTCGTAAAAAACTAAATTAAGTATTCAACAAATATATTTCATATATTTAATACCAATTTTAAATTTTCTTCATATATTGATATTATACAGGTTTGTTCGCTGTAGAAAATAATTGAATTGACATATATCAGAGGGGATTGAGGAAATCGCGTGCTTCCCTCCAATGAACGTGCGAATGACTCTCAACTCTTGTTCACTCGCGTGTCTCACTCGGGTTATTTAATTTATTTCTATATTTGCAGTATTAATTTATACAGATATTTTAAGGCTACGATATCAAGTTCAGAAATATGCTGCTAAAAATATATAAAAGTATTATAAATTGCATTGCATTTTATAAAACGCTTTAAATATTTAGATTATGTTGGTGAAAATAGATAAAATTCTGCGTTATTGTGAGTGTAAAGAAGGATTTTTTATATACGAAACTCACGTAAAACCAGTAGTTAATATTCATTACAACTTGTAAGAAACAATTGCAGTTCATTACAATGTTAATTCGAACAACAGTGGGACTCGAAAGAATGGAAGTCTTTTCAAACAAAAGAATGTAGAAGTCTTTCGCGAAACAAAGAGCACTTTAGCTCGTGTAGTTGACCACTTCTTCATAAAGGGGAATCCGAGTATGCATGTCTGCTGAATACTATTTGTTTTTGAGCGCCGCTAACAGAGGAGACTCGCGATTTTTTCTATTTTACGATTCATAAGTTCATGCGAATGTGTTTACACAAAATATTGTGTAAACACATTCGCATGCCATATTATATATATATTCCTAGCCATATTATAGAGTATATATAGTATGTAAGAATATGTATATATAGTATATGGCTATCATAGAGTTTATTAATGTTTCTAGTAGTGAGCGTATTTATTCATTCCCTTTTTATAACATTTCCATATCAATATTTTTTGAAGGTTGTTATGAATTTATGAAATATATTAAAATATTCATTCGATATTTCTTTTATTGTATAATTCGCTCTATTAATATCCAAGATCAATTATTTTTGAGAATAGTTAGCTAGATAGTCGTTTTATGATTTTTATAACAATATAAAAAACAAATATAAAAATGTATATTAATTGTTTGTCCCTGTTTGATTACTTTGTTTATTTTTAATTAACTGTTACTCTTTTCAGATTATTAATGCACCAGTATTACAGTTTATATATTTATGATACTAATGATAGGAAATATTAGACGTAAATACAGATTAGCTTATGTACGCATCAGCTTTTGACTTAGGCTAACCATGGAACACTGCAATTTAGCCCGATCCCAGTCTTAAGTATACGTCATTGTGTGCTCTCTTGTCTTACATTGTATTATATACAATATTTACATACATTTTAGTTACATATTTGTTTGTCCCAGTTTCATGTCACCTATGTATACTCAGAATTTAATAGTGATAACTACTGAGTAACCATTTTGAAGTAATTAATTACTATAAGTGTGTATTTAGTTGTATAATTATGCTATTTCTAAAGAGATATTATGTAATATAAAACGTGTAAAGTAGAAATAATTAAATATGCATTTCAATTTTAACATAAAAGCAAACTGTTGGTTATATAAAAACTTTGAATAGGAAATATACTGTAATATTCATCACAAGAAAAAATTCATTCGAATAAATGTCTGAAATTCAGACAGTTTATGAGGCATTTACAAGTGATGTTAATATTTTGTATTTATGATCGCTCTGTCATTTTTGTGACGTTAATTGTTTTGGGGAGTGTTTCATTCATTTTAATGCAAAATTTTATTATACACTTGCATAATTTTTATGACAGTGATAATTTGCACTGAGAAATAAAATATATAAATATAATAAATAATAAAAATAGTTCTACGATTATAAAGACTATCTATACTATATTATAGATTATAAAGACTATAAATCTATTTTATATCTCTTTCATTATGCTAAGTTTCTGTTTTGAATCATCATCATTTCAGCCACAGGACGTCCATAGCTGGACATAGGTCTTCCCTTAATTTAATGTTTTCAATATTATTGATATATTTACACCAACCATATATATATATTGATATATTTATAAGCGGGCAACCGCTGGACCCAGGTCGCTCAAGTTCGTAACAGGTGGGCGTCTTTGGGGGAGGCTTATGTCCAGCAGTGGATTTGAATAGGCTGATGATGATGATGATGATTTACACCAATATATTGAAACAAATTTTGTAGCTAAATAAAATTTAATAATTGAAAAAAAAAGAATAAGGTCTGCGGTTGTGTTTCAAGTCTGTGGTTCAGATGTTTTTAAAAAACCAATATTCAGGTTATTGGAAATAATAACATTTAAATCAATAATTAAGTTACATTAGTCCGCGCACATGACGCATAAATTTTAACACGGGCACGTAATATATTTTTTTTAATATTCTATCGGACAACGGAGCAGGTGGGTCTCATATATAGAAAGAGAACAGCGCCGCCCAGGACAACCGCGCCACATTCCGCGCATTGGTTGTGTGCCAGCTTTTTACGCCACATTAGCGGCATTTTAATGGGCTCCAATATCCTCACTCACTCAACGAAACACAGTATAAGTACCATTTAAAGCTGAGTATTCTGTGAGCCCGTAGTATCGATTCGGACGCGCCGGCCCAAATAGTGCGTCAGCATATACTTTAGCATGGCTCTATCACGGGTGCGACATTAATAAAACACTCAACCGGCCGCTGCCAAACTCTTCTAGAAACCGAATAAATGATTTATTTACAGTCTTGATAACAGTGAGGACCGGGATTCGAACCCAAAATCTCTCGTTTCATGGTAGGCTTATTATACCACTAATCTACGAGACTTGGAAATGCTTGTTTATTGGCAGCGTGCAGAGATAACGAAGCTGCTGGAATGTTTTCGCGCCGATAAATATACTTTTAAATTACTTATAATATTAATATAATATATCACTGTTTTATTAATTACTTACATGCTGTGATATAAATTTTATTTAAATATAACTTTTGGGATATAATAAGCTAATAAAAGGCTGGATAAGTTAATGAATATGAATAATAATGCTATCAAGTTAGCTAGAATTTATTTAAGTCAAGTTTTCGTAGTCAATATCAAGTTAGTGTGAAGCTTGTATTACCGTTAAACGTCGGTCTCTTCTAACCATCTCATTCCCTCAAAGTTCTTACATAATTCAACACAGTAAAGCCCCGATAGTTAATTTTAAAGTTTTTCTATCCCCGCTTTTAATCTTTTGAACGCAAACTGTTGGTCAACTAGTAAATTAGATGTTGGTTGAAGTTTGGCTAACTTGAAACTTGTTTTATATTGCAACGTCATCATCATCATCCTTTCAGGCGTAAGGCGTCCACTGCTGGACATAGGCCTCCCCCTTACACTTCTAATATACCTGTCGGAAGCGACCTGCATCCAGCGTTTTACGGCGACCTTTATAAAGTCGTCTATCCACGTTGTGGACGTCCCACGCTGCGTTTGCCGGTCCGTGGTCTCCACTCTAACACTTTTATATTACACAATATAAATCGCAATGTATGTGTATAATATTAATCTATAGTTAGGAACAGTACGGGTACTGTGTTTTACTGAGTTAGTAATGATATCGGAGGCTTTTAAAAAGTCAGTTAAGCGGCGTAAAAAGCCGCCAACGCAACGAAAACGCGAATTGTGGGTCGGGTATCCATGGGCGGCGGTGATCTCGTTTCATAGAGAAATCCAGCCTGCGCCATTACCCGCTATACTATAAAAAATATCCAATCCTATCCATAATGTTTTCCTTTCCATAAAACAATTCATATGAATATTATAATTTATACTTATAAAAATGATAGAACGATTTGCAAATTTTCAAATTAAAATAACTTATAAACCGATTTTTCATATATACATATATATAAATGAACTTGTTTATCACATATATTCAAAAGAATTTTAATGCTCCTTAGTTAAATTGCTCCTAAATGACTTAATCTACGTTTAGTTCATTCATTGTTTATAAACGTTTATAATTTATTAATGCTCCACTTTTTGAAGTAAAAAAATATCAATAAAATATAAAGCATATAATATATTTATAATTTATTATATACATCTATTGGAACATCATCATATCATCAAGTTCAAAAGAGTAAGAATAAGAGAAGAGTAAGAGTATATATATATATATTTAATATATATATAATAGAGTATAAAAAATATTAATCTATTCTGAAATCTATTAGATAATTTAAGTATATTTTACAACACAAGATATCAAATAAAATATAAAAGCAGACTCATTCTATAAAGAAATAAGAATATCTAAAGTATTCTAATATTTTTACGGATAGTTTAAAAGTACTTGAAATTCTAAATCGATCAGAATTTTCTAGCAAAACAAAATTCATATTCAGTCTCAAATCGCTCGAAACTTTATAAATTTTGAGTTGAGTTGAGTTGAAAAAGTTAGACGCGGATGGAATCTTTAGCTTTGATTTCCTTAGTATATAGATGAACATGTGGGATCGTATTACTTATGTAGAAATTTAAATGGATATTTAACCGTCATCATTATCAGCCTATTAAATCCACTGCTGGAGATAGGCCTCTGCCAAAGACGCCCACTTTTGCGATCTTGACCGATCTGGATCCAGCGAATGCCCGCGAACTTCATGAGAACCTTTCCTCCCCATCGGTTGTCGGTTCGTCGACCACGGTGGCCAGCCCATTGCCACTTCAACTTCACTTCAACTGATACGGCGGGCAATATGGGTTAGTTTGGTTTGGCTACGGATAATCTCTTTTTGATTTTATCTCGCAGCGAGACTCCGAGCATTCAGTTCTCCATAGCTCGCTGAGTGACTCTGAGCTTCTCCATCAGGCCCATCGACCACATTTCAGATCCGTATGTCAACTATTTAACCATAGTATTCAGTAAAAAAATATTTAAAATTAAACTACCAAAATAATAAACAACTTGTAGAAATTATGATTCTTGTTGAATATAAAGCTGGTTGTCTTTATAAGGCTTGCAACGCGAAATTGTATTATTAAAATATAATCATTTACAATACAATATCAATGCAGAAATTTTAAAGTCAAAACTCGGGTGAAACCTGGAGACGAGCCAAGTGTCCTATTTTTTCCGCTTACAAAGACTTGTTCTTTTAAGGGGACTTCAAGCGTACTACATGAATTCTTGTAAGACATGCTTGACATTTGTATCTATTGTCAGTACGGGTTTTACTCAAATGTGTTTAATTGAGAGAAAGGTATATCATTTTTAAGAAGAAACAAATTAACCTATTAATAAAACAAAAACATAGCTAAAAAAATATTATTTGCGAAATAATGCGTGTACTGTGGTGCGGTTGTTCATGAGCGGCAGTGTTCTCTCACCATATAGGAGGACCCACTTGCTCCGTTGTCTGCTATAGAATAAAAAACGACAAGTCTGGACATGTTCATTTTCGTTCGGACCTACTCGTTGACATGACCATACTGGCATACACACATGACCGACCGTACTAGCCGCGTTTATGTTTTCGTCTAAAACTCCTATATAATACTAATGTTATCTCAATATATAATTAAAATCTTCTAATATTCTTAAAAAATAAACTAAAAATATTACACCTATTAACATTCGTTACCTTCCTAATAAAATATTTGTCCAGACAAAGCATTAAACATTAAAAGTCCTTGACTGAGCATTCTTACTTTTGGACCAAAAATAATACATATAATATATATAAATTAATAATAAAGAATATATATAAATTAGAATATCTATAAAAAAATCCAATATTTATTAAAATTTGCTCATGAAATTACGAAAAATATCATACGACTATATAATGATGCGAATTTTTTCCGCAGTTAAAAAGAATAATTTGCACCAATCGTGCTCATGCTAGTAATCTCTTACCTGGTGTAAAAGGCACATGTATTATAATAGATGGCTTTATTAAAAGGGTCCTCGCAGAGGTCATTTCAACCCTGACCTCGAGAACCCACTTTGTAATAGCAGTAAAGAGTGCGATTTTCACGGGCTTCAATATGAATCGTTAATTTATGTGCATTTTTCAGATTATGTATTCCTAACAAACTTAAAAATGGTTTAACCTAATTAACTTTCAGGATGAGTAATTGCGACTTTAAAGAAATATAAAGCCGGGTTTTTCCAACACATTATAAATTCAATTCATTTCGGGTGGCAAATCCATTAACCATGGCGTCATGGTAGCTTACAAAACCACTCGGCTCCGAGGCTGTTATATTAAATACAATAAATTTATTTCATAGTATAATTAACTTAAGTATTGCCTATTGATTCTATATATTCTAAACAGTCAATTTTGATTAATATTTAATGAATAATTTAAATTATCAAGGCTTGGTGGTAAATAATATTTACTTTATTAACAATTTAATTTTAAGTTTAGTCCTACATATTATGAACTTTTTTCCATGTTAGAGCCATGCTGAAACATATGCTGACGTTTTTATTGGGCCGGTAAGTCCGAAGTTATACCACGGACTCACATAATACTCAGCGTGAAACGGTACTTGTATTGTGTTTCGCAAAGTGAGTGAGGATATCAGACGCCCTTAAAATAGAACCTGCTAAGTTCCAGGTCAAGGTCTTATGAGAGCAAAATGTTCAATGAATGCATAATAAGTTTAAAACTTATAAAATCAAAGAAATTACGGAAGCCTGTAAAGCTTAAAAAGGCACATAAATAAATATTTACTTGTAGTTAAACTTAAAACTAATTATTGTTTAATATACATTGACAGGTATAATAATAAACAATGAACGTCTTACGGCTGGTATGATAATGATGATGATGATAGAAGGATAGAACCTAAAACAAGAGTTGACAATTTCGTATCTGTCTGCTTTCATATACCTATATAAAGAATTAATCTTTTGTTTAAGATGTTTTTTTTTTATTATTACAATGAAAACACGTACAAAAATCTAAGATTTATACATAAATATTGTTTTTGATTTATGTTTTATTACATTTTTGCATTAAAGCTTTTTGTTAATTATTTTATGATAATGAACTTAACCAAACATTTTATATTTACGGAATCATAAACACATATTGTGCAACATGTATTAAATATTGAACGCGTGATCCACAAGCTAAAACAACTTCCAAAACAGCATAAAAAATCAATAGCATTATTTCATTTCTTCATACAGCCTTCGAAATACACCAAGTTTCTAGACACGAAACAGGTATTATAGATAAAATATTCAGTAACATTACTGCGGCACCGGTAAAACTGTCTCTTATGAAGAAAATAGTGGGTAGGAATTTTATTACCTTTATCGAATCGTTCACTGTTTGTGTCGGCATTTATTTTGCTCTATATTGAAGCTTAAAATAAATGCTTAACTGTCATTTTTTAATATTTATTGTTTAGTGCATAACGGAATCGGTGGGTCTCCTATATGGTAAGAGAACTCCGCCGCCCATGGACTACGGCGCCACAGTCCGCGAATTGTTTCTATTGCCGGGTTTTTACTCATTTTTAAGGCATTTTTAAGGGCCTCCGATATCCTAACTCACTCTATGAAACACAGTACAAGTACCATTTCACGCTGAGTACTCTGAGAGCCCGAGGTATATCTTCGGACCAGTCGGCCCAAATACTGCGTCAGCATGGCTCTGTCACGGGTGTGACAGTATTAAGACACTCCCCCGGGCACTGTGAAGCCCTTTTAGATACCGAATAAATTATAAATTAAATTAGAAATTTCCGGCAAAATAAAAATAAATAAAAAGCCGACAATTCAGCTAAATCGTGGATTGTGGCGCGGTCGTGAATGAGTGGTAGTGATCTTTTACCATTTAGAAAACCCGCCTGCTCTATTGCCCGTTATACAAAAAAAAACAAATGGCGAAGACTAGAAAGCATAGGTATATGTTTATATTTTTTTCATAAAAACTTTTCTTGCAAAGAGAAACCCTTGAAACAAAACGACGCGACACAATCATTGTTCGTAATGAGACGAGCCGCAAGCGACTCCACGCAACTTTTGTGCCGAATAACAATGCCTCGGAAACGCAAAACAAACCTTAGCATACACTTATTTATGTTTTAAGTGATATTTTTATAAATAAAAATGTATTCTCAGGAATAAACTAATCTGTGTTTCTATATCACTCGTAGGATTGCCATGCTGAAAGATATGCTAACGCACTATTTACCGGCTTGTACGAAGTGATACCATGAGCTTACTAAGCGTATAATAGTAATTGTATTTGAAACAGTGCTTCTACTGTGTTTCGCTGAGTGAATCAGGATATCGAAAGCCCTTAAAATGCCGCTTAAGTGGCGTAAAAAGCCGGCAATATAACCAATACGCGGACTATGCGCGGTTGTCCATGAGTGCTGTTATTCTCTTAACATATAGGACGCACTTTCTCCGTTGTCCGCTATACCATAAAAAATAATATAATATTAATTTTAGTCTGTGAGTAGTAATTCTTTAAAGACAACGTAATCTTTCAATATTATTGAAATATATTTTTTTGAAATGTTTCATTTTATCTGTGTTATAAGAAGAATCTCATGGCCAAACGGTCTTGTAAAATAAGGTGAAGACAGAAATACCGAGTTCGAACTCTGGACTGAATAAAATAAATTTTATTCGGCTTGATAACTATTGAGCGAGCATCTTAACCCGTGGGAAAGCCATACTTAAGCATATGCTGCTGCACTAGTTGAGAGATCTCGTTTGAATTGATTTCACGTGCTCAAAGAATATTAACATGATAGTAATCATGTACTGTGTTTTGCAGAGCGAGTAGGAGGCCTTCAAAATTAATCTGCTCAAGCGGAGACACAACCCAAAATTGTGATAGGGCGTACCATAAATAAGTCTACTCCGATACCCGACTATACGTACATACATACATGGGAAATACTACGTTTGTATCAACAAAATACTAAATAATTACTAATAATAAAATGCATATGAGGTGAATCTACTTTTCGACTTTGTTGAAAAATGAAAAATAGTAATATTTTTTTTTATATATATTTTTTATTAACGGTGGTAAACGAGCATGAGGCTCACCTAGGGCAAGCGGTTTTGCAGAGCCGTGGATGCGTTTCGGCCTTGAAGGAAAATGTAAGCTCTTTTCTTAAATAAATACTTCTGCAAATTATAAAACAGATAAATTACCACAGTGAAAGAATTAACAAAATATTTTTAATGTTATTACGATTTTATATTTAATGAAAAGCCTGGGTTTTAAGAAAATTTCTTGCCTTTTATTAACTTTAAGTCAACAGAGATGAAAAACAAAATTAACAGCGGGCAAGGTTTGTTGTTGGTAAAGTTAAAAATAACTGTTTTCTGCTTAAGAAACGACAGAGCAAGTATTAACTAACATAGCACTTTACGATACGCGACCTAGTTTTGTGTTTTCTGACTTCATTCACACCTTAAGCAATATTTCACATACACATGTGTAGCAACTCTAATAAATCCATGATATTATAGAATATTAATATATTATAATCGATTAGATCGAGCAGCATTTTCTTTTTAATTTACTACTAAAAATAAGTACAAATTGTTTATATTCCTAATGATGCTACTAAACTGTAGCAAACATAGGTTTTTGTATCAATTACGATTGGCCGTAAATACACATTAAATTTCAGCCATATCAGATCTCGAATAGAGGAAAGAAATAATGAAAATGTACCAGAAATCATACTATTATACAATAAGAGTGAAATTTGTCTTTAAAAAAACATTTCAAAATAAACCTTAGCATACAAATTAAATAAATACCACTCATAATTCATGAAACATCTTTGCCGCAAAAATTCATCGCCTATAAATTTTCCGCATAGCAACTGAAAATAAAGGGCGAATGAAAATTCAAACTAAGCCATAATAAACACGGCAAATGGAGAGATAATTGTTGTCTGCGAAGAGTATTACTTCAATGGTTCTTCATTTTATTTAACAATATTACAGTTGCCAACAATTGATAAAGCATTGATACTTAAGAAAATTACAAGTATTTTAAATTGATAATGTACATTCGTGATGATATGACCAGTCTTGCGAGTTCGGTCTGTCGTTACTTAAATATTTATATATGCTGTATCTTCTACGATAAATTATAATAAAAATGCAGTCAATCCAAAATATTATTATCATATAAGTAACATACTTAATATAAACATTGATGAAAAGACCTACTAATATATATTATGTTTTAGTGATTCGCCTATTTATTTACCATTTTTAATTATACC